>JBCAUA010092589.1:0-10463 GCA_038406235.1 Peronia verruculata
ATTGTTGTTTTATTGTTCATGTACTTAGGGTATTCCTGTAATTCACCCTTTAGTATTAGATCTTATGATTTTGGCCTTATTGCGTAATGAAAAAGAGAGCACAATTTGTTTCCAAAGTGAAAGACAACACATTTTTCGGTGATGTCACTCTAAGAGATAAATATTAAAAAGTTATATATATACACCAAACGAATGAAATAGACTGACAGAATAACTATCTTACATACCTTTATTTCACGTGACCATCGTAAATCAACAGTTGTAGAAATTTAATTGCTCTAATAATGTATTTTTTAATCTTCTTTTCAAACAACATTAGAAAACCTCTCTTTTACATAAAATAAATCATTTTATTAACATTTCTTTTCGTGTACAGCAATACCCTATTTACATTTTATATGCTTTCATTATTGCCCCGAAGAAGAGTCAAGTTAACTGGAAAACTTGGCAGAAATTTGACTATCACAATCAAGTTATAGATTTCTGTATTATTTGTTTTTCTTGAATTGTTTTGCTAGTTGCCGGTCTGACAGTTCTGTTATATTTTTATAAAATGATGATGATCATTGCCCTGACGAAGAGTCAAGTTGACTCGAACATTTGGCAGATTTAACCATCGCTATCCAGTTCTTTATAGATTTCTGTTATTTGTTTTTCTTGAATTGTTGCCGGTCTGACGGTTGTATTATATTTTTATAAAATGATGATGATGATGATGAGGAGAAGGAGGAGGAGGAGGAGGATGAGAGTGGAGAGGGGTGGGAATACTGACCTTGAGTTCTTGTAGTAAAAATGACTACACCGCTGACTGCAGAATAGAAGGGTAAGGTAACATTCCAGAAGGGCCTCTCATCGCTCGAGGCAGTGACAGCACACAGCTTGACCCCTTCCTCGGACCACCTTATCCCATCCACTGCCAGAGAGCTCTTGGACCCTTTAACTGTCGAGGATTGGGATGTTTTCCCGCTGGTTCCCAAGTTCCGGCCTGTAAGGAGAGAATGTAGATTAAACAAAAAAGTGTTAAAATGCCTTAAGTACATACCAACTAGATCTCACCAGTGAGAACTCAACCGTGACATAATGTCTCCTCTTTTAAGCCCATTTGTATCGCTTGATGTAGGTATTCACTCAAAAGCTGAAAGACATTCCTCCGTTTCTCCATCTATAAACTGCGGCAGGACACACAATATAATTATAATTCTGTTTGTGTCATCATCCCTACCAATTAGACAAATATTATCAGTTTATTTATTTTTTTTATTACTAATATCATTTATTATACATTACTCCTAAAATTGGGTCTCATTTTGCCATTGTCAGGATAGTTAGTTTGTTTGTTTGTGTTGGGGTTTAACGGAACATCAGCGCGATAACGGCTTTATTGTGCCTAACACGCTGAGTACATTTAACACGGTAATAATGAATAACATGTTTAGGAGTTATAAAAAGATATCGAATTTTGTATAAAAATTTCGGCTATCAAAAATCCAGATGAGGGACTCCTTCATCCAGGGGATCTAGAATCAGGCCGACCTTGGCGATGGAATTTGCTGCCTCATTTTATGCAATGCCCACGTGACTCGGTACCCAGGAGAACGCGAATCTACGCCGCCCCCTGCTGATAGACTTTGAAGGCGTTGCATCAAGGAACCGCCTCAATACTTTCGTCACGCGTCGAGTTCTGGCAGGTTTTGACTTGTTTTGTTTTATTTCGTTTTGTGTCACCGAGTTAACCTCCCCGCCCTGTAGACACTGAAAGGCGTAATAAAACCGTAGCCGTAGTGGACAGCACCAGATAGGAAGGTCAGTACACACTGGAGTGACACCGTGACAACCGTACTCTGAGTCCATCAGATGTTTCGTCTCCAGGCTATCCGATTTGCTGCAGATAGAGCCCTACATCTTCCTGCACCAATAAACTCAAGATGGATAGCATAAAGACTGTCAGTAGGATAGACATGGACTTACCCCCATTGATGTATACGTTACACAGGTTAGAAAAGACAGGCCCCTCCAGGTGCATCTGTTCATAATGCGCCGGTCTGCAATGGATCTCTAATGAGGTTTCGTCAATCCAAACTTGTAAATAATCATGGCAACCAACTCTCATGCCTTCAGTGGTAAAGCTGACATTAAGGTCTGTATTTCCATCTGAATGGACAAACGGAGATGACTGAAGTGTAAGAGGAAAGACACGAAAGACAGACATAAAAACAGACAGCTAGGTATTACAACAGAGGGGAATAAAGCATAGATGGACTGATGGATGAATAGATGGATGGATGGATGGATGGATGGAGGATGGATGGATGGATGAATGGATGGACGGACGGATGGATCGATGGATGGATGGATGGATGAATGAATGGATGGATGGATGGATGGATGGATGGATACATGGATGGATACATGGATGGATGGATGGATGGATGGATGGATGGATGGATGGATGGATGGATGGATGGATGGATGGACGGGTCGAAAAAAGAAAGGGAGATGTGGCAGAAATGAGGGAGGCATGCATAGATGAATGAATGGTAAGAAACCAGAAGGAAAGAAATGAATAAAAAAAGGTATTTGGAAGAGTCTTGCCTTTATCTTTGATGGTAAAACGTAACCAGGTGAAGTAAATACTCTGTTCTATGGTAAAGCGTTCGTCACCGATACCAGACCAATCTGTGCACTTCCCATCACCAGTTTTATTCAGTCTGTCTCCGTCCATTGCATAGGCGAACAAATCAACTGGTGACAACAGTGAATACAAAGAGAAGTGTTCATACAGAGGTAGTGAATCTATGACAAAACGGCAGACCGATGGATGGATGGATGGATGGATGGATGGATGGATGGATGGATGGATGGATGGATAGCTGAACGGCTAGATAGCCAGTTGGTTGAATGGATAGATGGATGGATGACTGAATGAATGGCTGTATTGATGGGTGGATGGCTGAATAGATGGATGGCTGGATTGCTAGTTGGTTGGATGGATAGATGAATGGATGAATGGATGAATTGATGGGTGGATGGCTGAATGGATGGATGGCTGAATGGATGGATGGCTGGATTGATAGTTGGTTATATGGATAGACGGATGGATGAGTGGATTAACATGAGCCATTCCATGTGACGTATGTTAAAGCTGAAGACTAGTTTAATTCCTTGTTTCTACAATGGACACATCCCATTTTCACTTTATCATATCATTAATGTATATGCCTGTAGTACATTGGTTAAACTATGTGGTCGGATGTTTAAATATGCCGTTTTTTTTTATCAATTTGTAGGTTAAATAATAGGTTAAAAATGTGTGACTTGTGGTACCCTCACAAAACTGAGGTTTCTAGTTTGAATGGCAAAGTTGTCAATTTCTTCAAATGTAAGAGCCAAATAGCAGCTAGATTGTAGTGTGCAATTTGTCAATGGTCAGTCTATGTGTTTGAGATGACAATTTAGCCAAGAAGAATCACCATTTGAAAAAACACTCAGAAGCATGTCAGGATCAAAAGGATCCAATCAGATGCTTTTAATTCTGATAAGGCAGACCCACAAACATCTGTACTTCAGTGTGACTTTGCACTGGCATATAGTTGCGAATATCAAACTGAAGTTCAGAATGCTTTGTGGGGACGCGAATGTGTCAATCTGTTTACGGCAGCCTTTTACCATGGTAGTGAACCATGCAAATTGTATCTGATTGTTACTGATTCACAGAACAAAGGAAAAGATTCAGTTTTCACTTTTATCAGGAAACTGGTGTCAGGTGAAGAGGGAAACCTGAAGGAAAAAAAAAAGATTATTTTCACTTATAGCCAATCTGCAGAGTTTAAAAATACAATCATGGTTAAGCTTGTCGCTGATCTTAGTGAAATGTAGGATGGCTGCAAAATTGAGTGGAAGCATTTTGCCACCTCTCATGGCAAAGCTGTAGTGGACGGGATTATGGGCTCTGCTAAAAGTGTGGTTCGGAACAGCGTGATGGCCAGAGGTGATGGCATGATTGTTCAGAGTTCCGCTGACTTCGCAAGAGAAGCAGAAAGGTTGACGCCAAAAGTCCACGTTCTCGATGTTTCACAAGAACAAATCAATGAAAACATAAAAATGAGAGATCCATGGTGCGGAGTGAAAGAGATGCCAGATGTGAGTAAATCCCATGTGAGAATGGCTGCGTGCTGCTTTTTCTTGATAGCATGACACCAAAGCTTCTCAATGAAGTGAAGTATGGCAATGACAGCATAGACAGTGATGAAATGATGGGGAATGAGAAAATGACGCTCTGGACCCTGAGAATGTACATTGCAAAATTGGTGAATGGGTTCTTGGCAAGTATAATGGGAAGGTTTATCCTGGGGAGGTCACAGGTTTTGGACTGGGTGGAAGCCTCCAAGTGTCTGAGATGAGAAAGGCATTTCCAGGTCAGAACTGGAAGTGACCAGACACTAAAGATGGATTCTTTATGAGAAACAAAATGTTGTCAAAGGAATTAATCCTCCAGTACCTGTAGGCTTCCGTGGCCATTTCAGCTTCAACAAACAGTTTTGAAAGATGTTATGTTGTCTCTTTTATTGGCTGTTATACGGATGTAACACACGTCACACAACTGTAACACACGTCACGTGACGTATGTTACACATTTTATCTGCCATTTAAACAAAATCTGCGAAATCTTAAGGCAATTGATTCCATTCAATTAGAAGGACATTATCGAAAGTTCAGAATACTCAATTGTAAAGGTTTTAGTTTTGCTTTTTATGCACTGACAAAAATAAACTGTTATAAATGTGATGTGTGTTACACAGCAACCATACTTAAAAGACGTTCTTATAATTTCAAAACAATACAAAATTATTGAAATGTAAGTTATTTTTTCATCAGGTATTATCTTTTCAAGTCTTGTAAAAGATAACCTGTGTCTTTTCTAATACTGCCTTGCCTGAGAGAAGATAGAGAGAAACATGAACCAAACTGTACTTTTTTTTTTTTTTTTGGAAAAATGTCCTTTTTTAACTGCTGAGAGATAGTGTGACTGCATTGATTTTCAATTTTCTTGAGTTACAGTTATGTCAATAAACATTTTGCCATGAAGAACATGCATGTTTTCTGCCTCTTTGTTCAGCGTCGTTTAAAGAGAGTGACAGATCATGGAGAGACTAAGAGAAGGAGAGAATGGATGGATGGATGGATGGATGGATGGATGGATGGATGGATGGATGGAAGGATGGATGGATGGATGGATGGATAAATGGATGGATGGATGGATGGATGGATGGATGGATGGATGGATGGATGGATGGATGGATGGATTACGAAGGAGAGGCGGGAAGCTGGAACATTAACCTGGAGACTTCTTAATCTTGGTCAATCTCTGCCTATGCATGAAGCAGTCATTGATAAGAGAACATCACTTAAGGGGTCACAAGAAAGCATGCAAGTGCAAGTAGGCTGCAGATATATACAAGCTCAAAATCTAACACACGCGTGATAACAAAACCCAAGGAGCTTATACTATTTAAACTGGAGTGCGGACTCATGACGCCGCCATAACACAACATCATGTGTCTCTCGCGCCAACACTGGACGCCATGGCCGTGGAAGCGTTGCTATTTTGCTATGCTTGGCATCCTTTACTACGCATTGAATTAGTCACTATTCTTATCTTTTCTTGTAAACAAACTAATTCATTTCTTTTTTATCAAGAGCTACAGCAAGGACAGAATACAACAGACTTGCAAATGTCAGATAATGACAGAGTGAATTTCGTTTATAAACACCTGGTAACATAATAACAACGGCGTCGACCAGGCCTCTTGCCTCCACTGGCATGGCTCCACACTCGGCACGCGTGACGTCAGGAGTCTGCACTCCACTATAATAGTATAAGCTGCTTGAACAAAATCCATTCGCTCAATGATGTGAGCAAGCAATTTTGCTCCTTTACTGATGGCCGTGCAAGGCCCACATTTCACATGTGACGTCAGCGAGTACTGTCAGTCAGATCGTACTATAACCTCTTTGGTAAGAACAAACAACTCTCCGTCTAGAGTGCACATTCCGACTACTAAGAACTTGGCTATAATGTTTGAGCTTTTGGCCTATTTTACCACCGATAGGTAGCACTTAATTGTTAAAAATGCATGAGATGTTGTCTCAAATGTAGAATTGGCAGATATGAGACATTATAGAAAATGTAGAGGGGATTGGAGTGCGCTACAACTGTGGATTTTGGGTGACAGCAAATGGAGATCTTCTTTGAAAGATGGCTATATGTTTTGTTTTGTATTTTGTTTGTTTAATTTTTTTTCGGGGGGGGGGGGCGGCGGGGAGTGCTGTTCTCTTTATTTATTTGGTTTGTTAGTGTTGTTGTTGTTGTTTGTTTGTCTGTTTGTTTGTTTGTTTGTTTTTTTTTTGTTTTTGTTTTTTGTTTTTTGTTTGTTTGTTTTTTTTTGCTTGTTTGATTGCTTTTTCATCGAATCAGCAGAAATTTAGGAAAAAAGAAAAAAGAAAAAAGAAAACAAATCTAAACTGCTTGCGTAGTTTCCACTGAAGCCACCACCATTCTGTATCTGGCACAAACCTAGACAAAATGAATACTGTGTTTTTCAGAAGGATTAGGTTCCCTATGCGTGTTCTTCCCGAGATCAGCATTGCTGAAATAATTGAAGATTTCTGTTCTGAATCAGAGCCTCTTCTCAAGACCCATAATTTCGCAGTACATCTTTGTCTTTGTACATTTGTCAGATGTCATTCTTCTTAAGTAGACTTTAGAAAGAACGACTGCTTTCTCTCTTTTTCTCTCTCTCCTTCTTTCTCTCTGTGTGCTCTTTCATTCTTTCTTTCTGTTTCTTTCCTCAATGATTTCTCAGTCGTGCAATGTCCTTAAAAGCTTCTATAATGTAATTTTGCTAAAACAGCCTTTGAAATAATTATTGCTATTTTTCTTAAGTGAAATTAAAATTTTGCCGCACTAATAATCTCATTTGTTTCTCCAGCCGTGGCAAATACATACACTGACATACATACTAACAGTCGTATACTCCACACAAACACACACACACACACATACACACACACACACCTATATGCATTTACAGCGTGAACGCACAATCAGGGGAGGAAATCCATTTCAGTACATCAAAAGATCTCAGATATTGATTCCCCTTCATTAGTTTTAATTTGCATTTATCGATTGTGCAGCTGCCGATAGATTCACATAAAGACTGCAGACATTGTCCGCAATATGATCATAATCTTGTGTCCTAACAGTGAGGCAGCTCCGTGGGTTTTAAGTTGCTTGAAAGACAGAATGTCCGCACTTGACTGAGATTATGATACTATAAGGATTTCCCCTTTACAGTTGCTTCGGGTACTTTGTATTTGTCATTTCCATTACAGCTGCTTTGGATATTTGTCATTTCCATCACAGGTGCTTTGGATATTTGCCATTTCCATTACAGCTGTTTTGGATATTTGCCATTTCCATTACAGCTGTTGTGGACATTTGTCATTTCCATCACAGGTGCTTTGGGTATTTGCCATTTCCATTACAGCTGTTTTGGATATTTGTCATTTCCATTACAATCTTTTGGATATTTGCCATTTCCATTACAATCTTTTGGATATTTGCCATTTTCATCAGAGTTGCTTTGGATATTTGCCATTTCCATTACAGTTGTTTTGGATATTTTGTCATTTCCATTACAGCTGCTTTGGATATTTGCCATTCTTAGATATTATAAGATCATCTGAACAATGATCCCTAAGATATCTGTACATATTTATATTACATTTGTCAAGACATGTCGAAAAACTGCGTTCCGCTTGCCCCCAAGCAACCTGGCAACCTCATCTGTCGCAGACTAGTTTTTTTTTTTTTTTTAGATTCTGAGCATCAAAGATGTAATTCCACCCCCTCCCCTAACAATCAGTAAAAGGATCATTAATGAAAACAGATCTAACTTAAGGGCAAAAATGAGGTCATTTGACTTTACTCAAATTAATGGAACTAATTTTTATTTTATTATTATTATTATTTTGAATTTGAAAGTCAAGTAACTCTGGGGAGCTGATTAAAATTTAGTCCTTTGGATTTTAATCAACGTGAATATTGGCCTATACTTTTAAAATACTGACAAGGGAATCATGTGGGCAGAGGAGCTATTTTCTACAATAAATCGATATATACTGTCTGATTTGGATCAGATATATTAAGACTTCTATCTTTTGAAATAAATACCAAAGAGCGAGTCTCAATCAGCTCCCCAGGGGTTCCATCAATCTAATCTTTGATGTCGGCTGAAAACGCTCTCTCCTTTATGATTATTTGTTACGCAATACTCTTCGTTAGTAGCAGGGGCCGTTTCTGACCAGTCCTTTTTACCTCCTTTTGTCAGACACAGCGAGTGTTAAATAAGCAGTGTAAAGAAGACAGAAATGCACTTTTCATTTAAATGTTCCTCAAAACATATGTGATAGAATTATTATTATAAAACAAAGACATTTTCCATACATCATGTTTTAATCTTTCGTTGTGTAAGCTTCAAGAAAAACAGCGCATAGGCGATATTTTTTTCTTTCTTTACTATGCCTGTTCAACGCCATTTGTGTGTGGCAAAGGGAAATAACAGGGCTGGTCAATAAGGGCCCCAATAATTCAAAGACAAAGATCCATCTTAATTAGCTTCCTAGCTTTTTGCATTCTTACGCAAGTGAATGTATGATTAATAATATATTTAACATTATGCATAGTTTTTACGACTTCTTATGATTTTGAACCGACCTCGTTTTTTACATTGTACAAAAAAGTTATACTTTTATGGAAAATACAGTTATCTTATCTTATCTCATCTATTTTATCTTATCTTATCTCTTGGTAATGTTTTGCCTGCAAACAACAAAGACTTGGTAAATCAAATTTAAAAGCTTTTTATGACCATTGTCAAATTTGTTACGCTTGGCTATATCAACTTGGAAATCAGATTACAGAAACTGCCTGGGGAGGGTCTGGTGTCAGATTTTTCATGTGTGAATCTCGAGATATTGATGTCTATAATTAGAAAGGGAAATTCGTTTAACTTTATAATGTGTCTTTGATTTCGTGAATCGGTATTCACCAATCAAAAAGAAACATAAGGACTCACAGCGAACCAGGCGACTCAAATTATTGCACTCAGACCATTGCAGGCAGTGATACAAATATTGCATGGTATTATTTATTGGTGTTGAGACAGTTTTTTTTTTTTTTAAGCCTTTCAATCCTGAGAAAGGAGAATCATCTCGACGTTTAGAAGTTGCCAATTTTTGTTCAAAAATTTTGTGGGTAGAAATTCGGAATTTGAAAATTTTGCCCGGACAGTAGCACTCAGCCTACTCTTCTATCGATTTTCAACTGTCAATCGTTCTTTAACGTGCGTAACGTAAACATGGGACCTCTGGAATATATTCACCCTTATCCGAGAAGGCTATACTCGTGTTCCCTACCCAGAAGAAACCAGAGGACCGTTGAGTCACTGAAAAAAAATGCAAGTCTTGCGATCCCCGTGTCCTTCCATCCTCCAGTGGGAGGACCCGCGGGTAGGCCAGAACCTGCAACCTCACAGTCTGAGTGGTTTTCACCCTGAAGTAGACGCCGAACCACAGAGCCACTGCGCCCCCCCTCCCCCCTGGTGTTGAGACACGTGCAAAACGTTATAGTATATACCTGCTTTTTAAGCTCCTGAGCGTGTTCGTCTCGACTATCCAAGTAATCAGCCACAAACGTAATCATATAATCAGACATCAACATCACAACATCTCATAACATGGACATAGACAGGTGAATAATGTGGTGAATAATTCTTTTTAGAGGACTTAACGTAGATAATGAACATAAATATAACACAATTATCACATTATTGTTAGTCTAGCCAAGGGAAGCAACTATTGGATACTTAAAGGGGAATAATTATGTAGGTCTCATAACAGTTTATTTTTCAGGGACCACTTTTGAAGACCGGACTAGTGTCCCCTCATAATGTGGCTCAGTTAACTTTCCGGCTCTCAGCTACCAGCCACATGGCATCACTGCCCTCTCACTCAAGCCATGCGGGCGTGTGACATGAAAGTCGGTCCAGGTAATCCCCTATTTCTAACGCTGTCTCTCACAGAGCCATGAACCTGTTACATGGGCCGGACATGCCTAGCTATTGGTGATACAACAGCGATTAAATCTCTACTATGTAAGGAGAGTATTGTGATGGTGAAAGTCAAAGGAAGAGAGGGGCAGTGAGGGGGGGGGATACTGATTAAGGAGGAGGGGGGGGGGCGCGTCCTGAAATATGGATTTTTGCCCAAAAAATAAGATTTTGCGCTTTTGTTTTCTCTTAAAAGTACTTCCTTTTGTGCGTGTAAAAATGGCATCAAAAAGTCGCTGTCCATTCTAACGTGTTTGACCAATGGTCATTCAACGGTAGACCTAGCGTATTGTC
>JBCAUA010092600.1:0-10463 GCA_038406235.1 Peronia verruculata
AGCAAAATTGGCAACTTCTACAAGCCGAGATAATCCTGTCTCTTAGGATTGAAAGGCTTAAGAAAAACAACAATAGAGCTGTTTTATTAATGTGCAAAATTTCAAACAATTGCATTCAGTACTCCAGGAGCCTTAAGCTTTTGGAAATAGCTGATTTTTTCAAGACAAAAAATTCCAATATGGGTGTGTTGTGATGGCAACCAGATTCATGCTCAAAATAACAATATCAAAGAAAAAAAAAAAAAGCACATACTTTTCTTCTAATTTAATCATGCTGAATTCAGATTTGAAGCTTAGAAAGTTGATAATTCAAACATTCCAAATATCACTTTGTGACCTGTATCCCCCTCTCCCCCCTTCCCCTTGATAGGAAATGTTGACCTGAATGGCATTCCGGAATGAAAGTGTAATTTTATTTGAGACATTGTGTTCAGTACCATCTTTTTATACTCTTACTCATTTCATTGTATGTTGCTGTATATGAAAGAAAATGCCTTTGAAATGAAAAAATATGTGAATTTAGGAGGGTGGGAGCTTTCTTGTTTGAAAACTTTTTCTCAGCACTTGAAGAGACACCCGATAGCCTGGGTAGTTTAATTTCCTTTCTTTTAAAGTCTAATCTTTCTTTGGGAGATTTCTGTAAATGTTTTAATACTTAAATTGAGCTCAATACAGACCAGAAAATGTTTCTGTCATGTGGTCTCTTTGTGGATATGACAGATCAGAGCTATTGTTCCCCCCAGCATAGGCTTTCAATTTGAAAAGAAAGAGGTATTTTCAGCATTTATGTCATTCACTAGAACCATCTGCCTACAGGCACAAGAAACTTATGACAAGGGAAAGTGAACTTTGCCCTCCTGCCTTAGTCCAACTCAGCAATGCCTCTCTTAGGTGTGAGATCTGGGTTTATGTCAAGGAGTTTATACAGTTATACTGGAGTGTGGACTCATGATGTCACCTTAACAAAACACCATGTGTCTAGCATGCCATTACTGGGTGCCATGGCCATGGGATTAGACTTAGTATTGCCATACATGGGTTTCGTTTAGTTTTGAAATAATTTACACATTGTAACATAACAGTGGCATTAACTGTTAACGTTAGCTAGGTTTCTTGCTTCCATGGGCATGGCTCCACATTCGGCATACATGATGCTATCAGTCTGCTCTCCAGTATAATAGTGTAAGCTTCTTGGTTTTAAGTACAGCATGAATCAGCCAAGCTTGCTATGGCATGATCTAGCATATTCAGTGGATCAGTGAAAGAGTTCTGGTTAACAAGTGATTGTCTCATTGGAGCTGTGGTAATATTCCAGTGTTTCTGATTTATTTCAATAACTTCAACAGTTGTTTTATGCTCCTGAGCTTCCATCATTGATATTGTTCATCTGACCAGGACCATTGTGTGACACTTTTTTTTTTTTTTCCACAAGTGAGCTCCTTGTGTGCAAGGTGGGCAGCAGGAAACTGTTTGTCTCATTCAGAGTATGACATTAACATACAGAATGAGTGCATGTACATCCTGATTAGACTGAGATAGGCCCATTTTTTTGTTTTTTTGTTTTTGCTTTTCTTTTGTCTGAATGTCATTTTATACAACCCAAATATGACTTTGTGCAATATATTAACATGTTTTTTGTTTCTTGACTTTGAACTATTCAAATCTCTGTGATGCTCTTTGTACATTTCTGTCAAGTGCTCCACTACCTTTTGAAAGTGTAAGTTTGTTCAATCCATTTCACCTCCGGATTTGTCAAGTGAAGACCATAGCCTATAGAGAGAGATAGCAAGCATTCAGAGGTTGCTGAATAGAACTCAGCCATGCTACTTTTATAGTAAAGGTGCAAAAAATTTATTACCCCATTGTGATTGGTTTTCTTTTAACTAGGCTGCCAGATACAGAGGAGATATGTAGTTCAAACAAAAGATGTGTAGAGAAGTTTTTCTGCATATGGTTGAACAAAGACAGACAGGGATTAATCTCTTGCCCCCTTTTCTTTTACTTGTATTTATCATTTTCAGGAATGTTGTCCTAGTGGAGAAAGGTGATTTATGTTCTCTATGATGGTATGGCTGACTTTCAGGATGGTAATATTGGACTGAGAGTGATGAAATGGTTTTCATTTTGTGTCAAATGTTTGCCATGACATGTGAAAATAATCTTCCAAGGATGCTGTACTCATATAACATGGATAGCCAGTATAGTCCGCTGGCTTATGTTGAACACCAGCCATAGTTCTTTCTTCTGCTCTTAAGCCAAGCTCACATGCTCAGTCCATACGATGATACACACAAATCCATGGTGTGGCCATTGTATTTTTTTTTTGTTCCCACACACCATACAATTCCTCCATGGGTTGGTGTTGAAGGTTCAGCAGATGGTACGTCTTTTCAATATCAAACTGGTGAAGTTGTTGTGGTGAGTGGTTTGATCCAATGTACACTAATAATATTGTGAAAGAAATGAAAATGTGAATTCTTTTGCAGTATTATAAAATCTTTATACGCCTCCTGTTTCAATGTTCTGTTACTGTAGCTTAGTCTTTGCTCTTCAGCTTTCATGAACATTTGTGCAGTCAATGAATTACACAATACATGAGATCAATCTCCCAACTGACAAATCTTTAAAGTTACTGCATCTTATCTCTGGTAGTGCTGTTTGGTAGGAATGGTACAAGAACAATGCAATATGAACTGAACCTTGTGTTGTGAAGCTGACATACTTAGCAACGCTTGTAAACAATCCAGTTTTATGACGTAATCTCACACAGGAGGTTGAAAGGCACAGAAAGAATGCAAAGTGTAAGTTTTGACATGCTTTCTTCCCAAGATGTTGACTGATGAAGTGGTTGTCAGTTTATGTGATCAAAACAAAGTTTAATTTTTATTTAGGAGTGCCAAGGTAAAATTTGATGTGTCAGGTCAGCTTATTGAAATACATGTACAGGTATTGAGTTTCACATCCGATATTTCATACTGAGAACAGTGAGAATACTCCAGCCAAGGACTGAACTATGCAAAATTAGAAAATGCCTTGCCTCGCTCTGACACTATTAGTGATATTTTTGTCCATATGTATGTGTGAATGTGTCTCATTAATTGTGACTGGAATAAATAAAAATGTCTTGTTTTCTTCTACATGAGAGCAAATTTTCTTGTCAAGTTTTTATTTATTAATTAGAAAATTCTCAGTGTTCCCCATTAACTCTTTGACCACCTGATGATTTTCCATGTTTTAACTGGGCCGTTTCAATGCTGGTGTTTTTTAATTTCAAATATTTTGATCCCTTTTATACAAAACTGATTGTTTTATATCATTGGAAGGGGAATTGTGTGTAGAATAAGGATTTATAATTTAAAAAAAAAAAGGATAATTTTTTAAAACATGAAACAGGAAAACAAATCGAGCCAATGTATCAGCCTGTGGTAGCTTTCTCTACCAAAAGCCGATGTATCTGCTCATTCATAGTAGTCAAAGTTCACAGAGAGTCAACTCGTAGAAAAGAGCTGGGTAACGTTATGTTCTATGTACGTCTTTCAACCTCCTGATGAAGGTTATCTCAACGGTTCCTTGTTTAAAAAAAAAAAAAAAAGAGCTGGAGGGAAAAATCAATCTTTGGACCATTCAACATTCACAAGGAACATAAATCTACACAACAAAGTCAGATATTTAATATAAAATCTATACAACAAAGTCAGAGATTTAATATAGTGTGTTTATTATAGCAGCTGTTCATATGATTTGTGATGGTAATTTGGGAACTATACTTTAAAAAAAAAAAAAAAATTGAAAAAATTATATCAATAAAACCAACAACAAAAAATCATACTCAATGATACAAACAAGACCACAGTACAATGGCATGCATACAGTTTGCAAAATAATGAATCATTCAGTAAAAAAATAAGTTAGAAAAATATTACAATGAGTACTTCAATAAATGAAATTTACATCATGTATTAAGTGTGTATGTCTTGAGGGTTGAGTATGGTGGTATGGTATAACTGAATTAGTTGCTTAATTTCTAGACACATAAATGCAGTTTTACGTTAGATACTGGGGAGGTGGCAAGATTGTAAAAAAAAACAAAAAAACAGGCCAGTCACAAAGCAACATTGCATCTGGCATTTGTCCATATGATCTACAGTGTCCTGACCAAAAATAAACATAAAGCTACATAATGCACTTAGCTGTTATATAAAAGATGTTATGGCAGATACATAATATTACAACAAACAAGGTAATTAAACAAAAAAAAAAAAAAAAACCAAGTAAAAGTGACTCGGAATTATATGGGATCGTAGACCCCACTCTTTCTACCACACTACAGATGTCATTTGTGCAAATCATAAAAATGCTGTGAGCAAGTGGTCAAAAATGGGGTGAAATTGAAAAAAAAACAACCCAAACTGTTCCCATTTGAAAAAATCCACTGTATTGGTCAATCTTCTGGAGTGGGCAATATATTAAGTAGTTCCTCCCATAACATGTGGTATAATCAAAGTACAAAGCCAGCAATGTTGATAGTATGTATGTTTTAAAAAAAAAAAAAAAGTACAAAATCTCACTGCATTTAATTAAAGTCATTTTTATAATCTATCTCATTTCAAATTACATGTATGTTTCAAGTGAGCATAGTAAACTCGATGTTATGCTCTGGTAATGTGTAGACTTATGCAGAATGGGTTTATGTTTACGAACACGCAGTTTGCTCCATATCAGTGAATGAACAAATAGATGTGCATATTTCTTTTCAAAGAAATGTTTCTAAAACTCAAGTTGTTTGCTCATACGAAATGCCCCCTTTCTCAAAGACGAGCAGTAACAGAACACAAGAATGCGATTTCAAACAACTAACATTATTATTATGCAAAAAAACATAAGCTCAATTCAGCTGCACAAATGCCTTGAACAAATCTCAGTAGTACAGTATAGTCACATTAAAACAGTGACATGTCAATAAAATCTTAGCTTATCTTACCCCAATAAACAGAATCATAAAGCAGCTATATTCCTGAATCTAACATACCTACATGCTATGCTGACTACACTGAAAGCTGTAAATCATAAACTCAAAACTCAGCCGGCAAACATAATACACATTAGTACTGGAAGTCATCCTGGTTTCAATTATTATATAGAAAAACTGCTGTGTCATTTTCAATATCCTTCAGGGATAATATCCAATACATGTACTTGAATAACACATTATCATATCATTATGGGCTTACAAACTACATATGTGATGTTGCAAATACATATTGTGTTGCAAAATACAGCAAACAACGACTGCCCTAACCAGGGACCACTGAGGCTGAGAAAATTCTGATTGTTTTGTAGTTTGAATATTATAAAAAAAAACTGCACTTCATTAAGTTTGTTAATTATTTCTGAAAGATGTGCATGTAAAACAGTGAATTTGATGCCAGTGAAAAAAAAAAAAACCAACATACATGTCATTATGTATATGTTATTGTAGCAACAAAATTTCCTTTACCGAAATGTTAACTTGCAAATGTTTACACCAAACAACACTTCAGTCTAATCAGAATGTGCAGATTTTGACTGACTGTAACTGACCTTTGCATACAGAAACAATTCCCTAGAGGGACAAAGAAATAAGAAGAAATGAATCTATTTCTGAAATCTACAGGCTTTCTTAGCGGCTAAAAGAACGGGCAGGACCTCTGACATCCACAGCCAGGCAGGATAGATATGCACTGAAATGAACAAAATATTCACAGCTAGCACCAAAATGAACATCAAGTTGTGAACATTTGCCTGTAAGCAACCATTGCTGATCCTCAATACAGAAAACAAAGAAAACAAAAAAAAAAAAAAAACAAAAAAAAAAACCTCGGAAACTTAACTGAGTAAACATTTACAAGATGAACACTCAGAAATCTAACCCATCCAGTCTTTTATTTTGGGCAGTGGAGATTCATAAAAGTTTAACTAGAATCTATAAAAAAAAAAAAAATTATACGAACAGGTCAAAATATTCAGAATGCAAAATGTCCAGAGAGACATGCAAACAATATTGACGATAGTAAGATGCTGAACAAGCTGCCTCCTGTCATCAGAACTTCGTCGACCAGCTCACTATCATCAAAGCAAGTCTTATCAAACAACCCCTGGTTCTTTTCTGTTCTAAGTTACTTGACTTGTGGTGAAATGAGATGAAAATGTTTTTTTTATTTGCTCTGAAATGATTTAAAAAAAAAAAAAAATTTACTAGAATGAGCAAAACATATATATAGCAACAGGCAGTAAAAAAAATGACATACAACAGAGTGTACATGTACCATAATCAATGTCCCAATCAGTCAGTTCTCGCTGCTTGTCATGGATACAACAGGAAAAAATGTGTTTGTGTTTCCCAATCTTTCTCAGTCCCATCCTCCCCACCAACACAATGTGGCTGGTTTATCTTTCACCCACCATCCTGGCAGCTCTCACTGGATCCAAACTTGTCACATGCAAGATTTTACCACACAACCCAATTTTTTCAGGTACCAAAATTCTTGTAGTCAGGGGAAAGGAAAATGGACACCGATGACTTCAGTGGCACACATTTCTACAGCAGTGACTATCTGTGATCAGATCTGCATGCTCACAGGTCCGTCCTCCGAATGCCATAGTCAACAAACTCCTGATATTGTGAATGAAGCCGGCTGACCTTTTGACATCTGTGTTCTTTCATCCACATTCACAGCATTTGATCTTCTCTTGAGCAGGCAAAGAATCAACATGGTCTCTGTCTTACTACAAACACGCATACATATTCAAGTTGAGTTGACATATTTCAAGACTGGGATGAACAGTTTTTTTTTTAGTTCAGCAAATGACATCATAAAAAAATTTGTGAATATAAACACATTTTTTAATTCGTTTATCTCAGTTACATGTCAGCCATCTGGCATCCATACACAGCTGTTCAAACCACCCTCAGAGCATTCCTTTACTTGCCAGCAGCCTGAGGAATAAATTCAAGGTCAAAACGACAGCCCCGCTACAACTGCCCTTCAAAGGTCGCCCATATGGATTTCCTGTGCTACTGGTTGATCCCTACCGTACTAGATGTTTTATCTTGTTTTATCCCATCAGTTCACAGAATCCACTGCTATTAATATTTGTTTGTAACCATCTTCAGATTCTTATCTTTTCCCTATGTTCAGCCACAGAAGTTTTTGTTTCAATTATTTCACACCAAAGGGATTTATAACAACATGGTGCTGTCTCTAAAATCAATAACATTTTCCCACGTTCCTTTTGTGAGCAGATCAAAATTTTTCAAATTAGTTTTAAACAAATCAATATTCTCATCATTCCACAGTGTAAATGTTGCTTTAAAGTCAGTCTTTGAAGCTGAGTTATGTTCGATTTTGTCCTAATACTACTGAGATTAAACACTACTTCACCAACGGGCATTCAGGCGATGCGGCCCTGCCCAGACCTGCTCACTTTGGGTGGGCCAGCGTAAATGTGTGGAACTCAGAACTGTGGTGGCAATAAAGTGGCGACCATTCCCACTGCCAGAGGACTGAACGTGTAATGTTTTTACTTAACAAACATCAATTTTCTAAAGACATCTGGCACTGAGACATGACTAACCTTTTGACCCCGGCTGACTCGGCAGGAAACTAGAGGAATGATGGTGAACAGCAATGCATGATGTAAACAATGTGTGTCAAAAATGTTATAGATATTAATACAAAAAAAAAAATGACACACTGTGAACTTAAACACAATTCAGCATCGCATTCACAAACTTTGTTAACACACAAACATTCCATGACATTGTTTATTTTGTGGTATGAGTCCTACATGACGTGTGGCATAAGAATCAGTATGTAAGAAAGAACTCTGAGAAGACGAACACATGAAGAAGTCACTCCCCCTTTTTTTTTGTCAATTCAATGGAAAAGTCAGCCCATCTCTGGATATTTTGGCACATTTTCCACTGGCTGTACTGAAATGGTTGGAAATATTTTGTGAGGACACTGTGTGACTTAACTGGCTCTGTGTGTACAAATTTGTAGATCAACTTTCAAGAAAGGAAAAAAAAAAAAAAAAGAAGAATTTTACAAGCCACCACAAACTGATGGAAAAACAAAGACATGGAAAAAACATTTTTTAAACAAGCCAAAATAGTGAGAGACGACTAAATTTTCCCATACACGGGACAGCAAAATACATACAGAGAGAATTTCATTTCCACTGCGACATTTTTAATAATGTTGCTCACAGTAAGCAGTTCTAAACACAGATAATTGAAAACAATGCAGAGGGCAGCAGCTCAGATATGTACGACATGTATGTACACGTACACTCCTGTACAGCCCATTCCTCGTCACAGGTTTGACATCACTTCAAAGAATAAAGAATACTGAAGAGTTGATGAAATACACACACTGAATAGAACAACACACAGATCAAAAAGTTTAGGGGCTGTAAGAAGGACAAAGTTTTGGGCAGGTGTCGTTGTGATTCTGATTCTCGCTAAACAACAAATAAAAGTTTGAAAAAGCATCAATGTATTGCAACTTTCCCAGTAAGTATACAGAATAGCGGGGGGAGGGGGGGTGTCAATTAAACTCCAGGTGAACTCTTGGCGGGTGAAAGTGAAAACTGTGACTGACTCACTGGTCTCAACATTAGCCGACAGCTTAGGCTTGGGCACCCCAGAAGAAACATGATAAAGTGCAGCTAACTAATAAGCTATGGACCTCAATTTGTAAGCAAATTACAAAAAGAACCACCTCAAATACTTTCCTATCTTTTCTCTGACTCTATGAAAGAGTGGGTTCTAATTTTCTGAACTTGAGTGACTATTTAAGACTGGAGACAGACACTCAAGGTGAGAGTGTTTGCCAAATATTGTTGAATCTCAAAGAAACATTAACAATCTTAATAGTAAGAAATCAAACCAGAAAATGACTCCAGCCATTACACCCATCAACCCTGCAAGATGTGAGGACTGTCCATAGCCTGTGACAGACTTGAACAGACAAGACAGAAATCAACACAAACTACTGACATATCCTCAGTGAAACTGGCGCTACATTTGACAAATCATTCACATGTTTTTTTGTGTGTGTTATAAAGCATTACATGTCATGACATTGATCAATTTGACTATGTACATTTTTTACAGGTTGTGGAAATACATTTCTTTCCTATTTCCATGTGGCAATGATAACTTCCCAACCTGATTTATTCATGAACAACTGAATGTCGCATTTCCCTAGCGCTATCTTCCCCACCAAGTGGCACTGAAGTCTGATTCTTAACTTGAACTGGAATAAAACAAACATTCTCCACAGTCACAGGAGTGTAGATATGAAATGAACGAAATAAATCGTCCCAATTTTTGCAGCGTGATGAACATCCCATTTCATTATTATTGCTTGATCATCACTTTGCGAAAACTGGGACGATAGTTCACCACCAGGCAAAGTTACCAAGCATTCTCACTAATGTGTCAAGTACTGATTAGTTACATTATTAAGTTTGATGTGTAAAAAGTATTCCCTCTTTTCATCATTCCCTCATACATCTACCACTTCTGGACTGGGCGGTCGATTGTGCGATGTCTGCGGAGAGCTCCTGTTACTGATGTCACGAGATCTTGCTGCCGCTGTGGATGCCAGTAAAGAGTCGGCTGCCCGCTGGACGTCCCAGCCGCTGGCGGTGAGAGCCTCCTTACACTTGTGCACATCTGCGACCCCCAGGGACAGCAACTTCTTCAGCTGTAGGTACCTGATGGCTTTGTTGACATCCCACTGTGTCCCTTCCAGAGCTTTCATACATTCCTCTACTGTCACCTGCACAGGGTTACGTAAATGAATCATGAGATGTTAGCAAAGTCATAGCTTACAAACTAGACCTGTCAAAAAGCTGATTTGTGCAAACAGTGGGTTCTTATATCATATGCAAATAAGTCATTTAAGGTTCAAAATCTGGCTTTGTGCCAATAATTTATATACCTCATACTGCACATTGTATAATGCATTGTACTCTAGAACATTATTTCTACAAAACCTCACATTCCACCCAACTTGTAAGACCTCTAACGGGCTCCACTGACTTAAAGAGGTTCGGTAATAGATGGTTTTAAGGTAATGCCTTTTGCTATACGGTAGAAGCTCTAATAACTTTCCAGTCTATTACCACCATGACTGACCAATGAAAATACATATGGATTCTGGTACATTTCTCAGCTTTCTGTGATTTTTTGCTGCTGAACAAACTAGATGGAGAAAATCTGAGCACTTGCATTATTTTGCTGAGACAACACTTTCTGACATGTTTGCTTCGTTGATTATGACATGACATGGATTTCCATGGACATAACCAATAAAGCTAGTGAAACAAAACAAAACAAAAAAAAAAAAAAAAAAAAAAAAAAAACAAACAAACAAATGGCGTCAGCTCAACGTTGTTGGTCAACGTGACTGATA
>JBCAUA010092611.1:0-10463 GCA_038406235.1 Peronia verruculata
TAATCTTTGAACATAGAAGAGCTACAACCCTTGTGCTTGAGCCTGAGCGGGAAGATCGGGAATTCCCGAAACGGCAAGCAATCCCCATTCTTTCAAACACAGTGACAGCATTCATGGACTCTTCTTAGTTAGCTTTTCAGAGCCAAGAGCTACTATATCCAAGATTACTCCAGGTTCCTCAATCTGCTTACTTTACCAACTCAGGTCTAACACCATATCTGATCTTTAGTATTCATTGTTTCATATTTTTTACTTTTTTTAATGTTTAAAAAAAAAAAGGTAGAACATATGCCATTTTTCCTTTGCCTTTGACCTTAGGTCATTTTGCTGTCTGCGCGTACAATTGGCATGCTCCTCAAATTTAAAGCATTGTCCTTGGAAATTTGCGTGCTTGTCTGGTTGCCATAGAAATAGGCGTTACCTTTGTTTTTACCCTGTTTTTCAAAATCTATTTCCTCCGTTAATATTTTACCAGATCATTCCAAACTTTGCATATCATTTCTCACATCTTAATATAAAAAAAAAAATGACAGAGGGAATTATAGTATCAAGGACATTTTTGGGAAGAATATCGAAAAAAAATGGCCTAAAAAAAAGCTCTACAGTTTGACAGAGAGGACATTGAAGTAACATATGCATGAATTATGAAGCTCTTTCTCTTTATTGCCTCTTTATTCCTTGGCACTCGTATTTGCTATATGATAAGCTTCTGTTGAATAAAATCTTTTTTTTTTTTTAAACATATCATCATCATCATCATCTGATATTCCAATGGAAATTTTCAAAGCTCTATTATTATAAAAAGAACAGGGCCTTTTTTTTTTTTTTTGGTCATATGTAGCTGGACAATGTGCCACTGACTGGGATAAAATGTTGGTTTATGTGGAGAAGCAAGCTTTTCAGACTTTTTCATGGAAATTTTCTGGACATCTCTGATTTTTATGTGATTAATTTATTTCAAGCTCGATTTTATATCATATTACCACTCGTACCTCTCTTCTGTATCAGGGGATGAGTAATCAGGTGCAGCCAAGGTTTATTGCACCAAAGATGAAAGAGACACCCACAGTGTTGACTAATCCAAGCATCATGAAGGTAGGTGTATCAAACAAATTTTTCCATGTCATGTGGCATAGTATAGAGCCTGTCAATTCAAGTTTCAGAGGAACAACCTCAGTTACCAGCTACCATGAAATGCCATCTCTGAGAAATTTAAATGTTTGTTTCTCTAAAAAAAAAGTAAGTTTCTGAATTTTTACATAAGATCTCAAAATTCTTTTTTGATATAGAGTAAAATGCCGAGGAGCAAAATTTGAGTTTCATTAATGATTGCATAGTTTTGATTATATTATGAAACTTGCTTTCAGGAGTGTTGGATTAATTTGTTTACATTAGCAAGAAAACATGGGGTGTATATTTGAGTCTTAAAGTGCACTTACATCAGTTTTCATAGACAAACATAAGCAAACACAATCATGGACACACTTGTCTATTTAAAAAAAAAAGAATGAATAATATCTGATGTGTCATCATTGATTCCCTAAATGTATTAATAGCAGGCTGTTGATGATAGCGCTCTGCCTGTAGCTGCATAAATGTTTTTTTTTTTTTTTTTTAAACTTTTGAATACAGATTCATTCTCATGACTTCTAGCAAGGGTTTGAATATAAAAAGAACTTTCTCTTAATTCCCAGAATCCTCAACAGACATCACAAAAAAATAATGAGTTTGACAACATGTGGAAGACTCTCCAGTCACATCAGGTTTGGCTCATTAAATTTTCTAGTCCTTTATCTTATGTTTTGCTATGGAAAATTATGCTGCCTGTACAAATCCAGATTTCTGTCGTAAACAGTTTTTTAACTCTCTTATGAGATTTTATGCCATTACTTTTCTCTGTTTGGCAAAGTGGACAGATGTTTTTGTGACTCTTATTTTGTGAAATCGCATAGAAGTTAATCAGGTCTTAATGTGGCCCACAGTGATGGTTAATGTATGCTTTCAGAAGTCATCCTCTGCATCCTCTTTATGGTCCGTTGAAATTTTAAAACAGATGTGGAGATTTGTTGTATCTAAGATCTGATTGAGAGGATAGCAGAAACTCATTTCAGCCTGTAGTGATGTGTATATCAAATTGCAGCAGTTGTTTTTTTATAGTTTGCTTTGTACTGATGCTCCTCCTTGTGACATTTAAGTCTGTGTATAAGAGTGTGACTATATACAGTGAACATATCCAGTGCAACTACAGGAGGCTTGACACTCTTGAATTGCGTGGCCGCATTTTTTAAAATCCTAATTGTTTCCTTTCTTTATCTATGTTTTAAAAAAAAAACAACAAATTCTGGCCACTTTGATCATCCATGTTGGCCTCATCCTTTAGCCTGACCTAGTTTTGTATGAAGTACATGCATAAATAGGACACTGAATGCCAGTCACTGACCGTGATTTGTAACACTGCATTTGGGGAGGGGGTGTGGATGAGGCGGGAATGGGAGCATGTGAGGATGGCAAATGGGATCACAGACATGAGAGAAGGTGCAGGATGTCAACCTAGATCATGTTCCATTGGGCAGTGCTTGGAATCAAAATATAGTGGTCACCTGCTCTGTTCACACACTGATGGAGTTGTCAAGTTGGCGCAGTTTGTCTTCATTGTGACCCCAATCTTATGCATCATGAGAGTGTTAAGTGGGCATTCTATGTATGCTTGTTGTGTGTGCTTGCATTAGTTAGCTTCATTAGTTGACCTTGTTTTTGGCTTTAGAAGAATCAAAAGTTTTAGGTACCATGGTTTTCTTTAATACCTTATGACTTGGGTGTTTCAATGTGTCTGTATATGTGAGTATGTGTCCTTGAGCGAAATTAATGTTGATAACACATTTAACAAAGTACAGAACTGTCACAGAAAATGACCATTTGGATGAGGCAGACATTTAAGACAAAGAAAAAGAAAAAAAATGACTCGAGACACTCTTGATATAGATGTAGATCTGTAGATCTGTCAAGTGAGTGGCATGTTACAAAGTTTGGTTGCCAAAAGCAGTTTTATTGGTCCCATCTATAGCATTTATCCACAGAATATTTGCCATGCTATGGCATGAAAACCTTTTAGATTATGATACACAAAGACCATATGTCTTGTGCCCAGGGAAAACGAGTCGGAAGTTGCGCCGAGTGAGTTCAGGTCGCACTATGATACCAAAGTAGTTCTTTTTTTTTTTTTTTTTTAGTTTAAAAAAGGTTAAATTGTTGTTTTGTGAAAACAAATATAAAAATTTAGTATCTTGGTCGGAAAATAATTAAACATGACCAGAACTGGCCATATATCTTCATTGCCCGGCACGACTTCCAACCCATTTGCCCTTGTCGCAAGACTTTTGCTCCAGTCATAAGATTTTTAGGATTTCTTTCTGCCTAAATATGCTTAGCAAACCATCGAGCATTAAGACCGGGTAACAGGTTCATTTCTCTTAATAAAGTATTAGCCTGACACTCTGTTTAGCTCGACACTAGATAACACAACCAGATTTTCTTTTCCCTTATGAGATCATGCTATCCAGAGTGCGGTATGTTTTTGTTTCATCATTAAGTGAAAGGAATTTTCTTCTGTGCCCAAATATAGTTGGTGTCTTATTCTTATCATCTTACAGAGCTCTGTACAGATACAAAAGTCGTCAAATCCTGCCTCAAAATCAACGGGTCAGCCACAGTCCCTCACAGGTCCAGTGCAGCCTACTCTTATGTTCCGAAACAGTGGTCAGCCACAAACAGGGGGGCCAGGTGGAGCTGGACTGTTGCTTACCCCAGGGAGTGCCCTGGACAAGGCTGGCCGAGGGAACAAAGAGTCGACTCCTCCAGTAGTGCAAAACCTGTTTGATAGTGCCTCCAAAACTAGGGACGGCCCAGAAAATGCAGAGTTTTTGGCCATGTTCAATTCTTTAAAGGTTTGTACATCATGATGTCTGTGCACGAGTCATCTGATACTTGATATACAATGCTCTCCATCAAAGTGCTAGCCATGTCAGAATATGGTGTGCTCAAGATCCCACTTTTGCCATTTGTTTGTCTGTAATGTATATATATGCTAATGAAACAGCTCTAATGGAAAAATCAGCCAACAAACTTGTCATCAGTCTGTGAGAACTGACAACATAATTTCATTTTCACTCAGGTTTTATGCTGTCCATATGAGAGTAACTTATATGGCTTTAGCATACAGACCTCTTAGAATGAGGAAGTGATGGAGATAGAGTAGGGGATAGAGGGGAAGAAAAAAAAGGGGGGGTGCAGGAGGAGATTTCTCATCTTCATAAACAGCAATAAGTGAGTTAAAAGTACTAACTGAAATAAGATCACTCTCACAGCTTTGGGCAACAGCAGTTTCAATTATGTTCATATTCAGTAAAGAAATTCCTGTTCTTGAGATAATAATATAGAGTATTTATATAGCACTTATCCCCATAATTACAGGCTCTATGCGCTTTACAATTTATTATTACACTGACAGACCTAAAGAAAACACTCATAAACGTTCTCAGCTTCTAGGGAAGCATACAAGGTGGCTGCCTGGTAGGCACCCAAATCCTTATCAATTTAACAATATCATTGTCATAATTATTTGATTCTCAGATTCAAACAGAGGAGATGAAGAGAGAAGCTGGAGGGAACCGAACCTCAGAGCCAGTGTCATCCTCAGTATCTGGAACCACAGTAAGTGCAACTGTTGAAGCAGATATGCCAATGAATTAGTGACCAGCTTCTTCTGACATCCAAACTAACAAACTGATGTTGGCAAGCATTGTGGAGCGAGAAAATTGCTATGATCTCCTCCTTTCTTGAAACCAACAGTGGGAAGTTTTGAAAGATTCTCAATGGAATAAAAAATATTGTTTTCTATCTAGATAGGTTTTGTTCAGAATTTTTCTTTACCTTTTTGTGATGTAAAGAAATGAACAAAAAACATTTTTTTGTTTGCAAAACTTCTGTCCTCAGCATAGGGGTAGTTATTTGGCAGGTGGAAAAAAAAGTCGATTCATTAGAAGATTACTTGACATTTTTAAGATAATATGACTAAAAGTGTCTGGTGTAGGGAATGATTTAGGTTTTAAATGGATCCATAAATATGGTAGTAAGACTCAGTGCAAGTTGTCAATTGTATGGCAAACCTTTATGTATCTTTTGTTTCGTCTACCATATGCCCTTTTTCCATCTGACACTTTTACCATTGATGAAAATCACATTTGTTAAATGCCTATGAATTTGCAGGCTGATTTAGCATTGAAGCAGTTGCTGAAAATTGGAATGGATGTGCCACTAGCGTCAGAGGCCCAGACTGGGACAGGGAACCAGTCACCCAGAAGCCAGGCTGGGGCTCCAGCTGAAGTCACTTCATCACTTGCTCCTTCACAACCGGGCAAATCTGCCAGCCAAGCATATGGCAGACAAGTGTCACTGCAGGAACTGTTTCAGGGAGGTACTCAAATTTATTGCTCTTCTTTGTTCTCCACTTAAGCATCATATCCTCCTCACCATTATCATCTACCTTTTAAACCTTTGAAGTTCAGTTGAAGCTACCATACTGTCATTGGTTCTTTAAATTTAGTGTCTTGAACATTGTAATCCAGACCCTGTGGCAAGAAATGATAATTTTAGCCGAATGGCAAAAAATGATAGTGCAGACTAAAGGGAAAAAAATGATGATCCAGATCGAATGACAAGAAATGGTAATCCAGACCGAATGGCAAGAAATTATAAATTAGACTAACTGATTAGTGAGAAATAATTCAGACCTAATGGGGAAAAAAAAAAAAGTTGTCCTAATGGCAAAATAGGATAGTTTAGTCCTAAAAACGAAAAATGATAGTTTGATCGTAATGGAAAAAAACCAAAAAAAAACAAAGATAGTTCAGTCCCAGTGGCAAAAAATGATAGTTCAGTTCTAAGAGCAAAAACTGAAAATTCAGTCCCAATGATGGTTTGAGGCAAGCACCTTATTGTTTGTACTACAAGCCACTGAAAGCCTTTGAAAATGAGTGAATTTTTTTTAGCAGTTCGGTTCCCTCAACATTTCTACAGTTAACTCTCAGTGGGATATACATCCTCTATAAACAATCTTCTCGCTCTCCTGTACTTTCTTTTCAATTTTGTGCCAAGTCAGTCTTTATCTTAGCCTCAACTTCATGCCTCCGAAGTATCCCATGGCCTGTCCCTACACCTTGTATCTTGTGGGTTCAATGTAGGACTTATGCTTATCCATGTGGCTTTATGAACCTGAGTCCAGATGAATTTTTTTTTTTTTTTTGCTCTATGGGGCCAGAGCTATTTTTAGAAATGACGCCATGGTAAGCACCCAACCTTTCCATCACAGTCTATTCAACATGGTCACAGATGTGGATGCCACATTTTCATCATATTCTGAATTTGAGACTAAGGTTTAGAAAATTTTGTGAAAAAGAAAAGGCTTGTGTTGTAAAGTTTAGGGTAAGGGTTAGAGTTATTACATCTGTGTCTGGATAGCAAAGTAACATCTAACAGACTCATGCCTAGATAGTAACAGCCTTTGCTGATATCCAGTGTTTATGAATTTGGCTGCTTGCCCCGCTGATAATTGGTTGAACAAAATTGTACATCTGAGTCAGATCAGTGAAAGTCACAGGTCACAAAATGTCATTTGAAATAGATGCCTAAATAGTATCCATGAAATTTTACAAGTTGAAAAGGGATTGGCTTTGTTTTTTGGTCATTTTTTTAAAATATAGGCCTGTTACAGGCATATAGTACCATTCAGTTTGTTATGCAGTGAGATGGAGTCAGATCTCTCCATGAACAAGTACTTGATATAAACATTTTACAGTAATGTCTGAATGCCTGACTGAGCTAAATAAAATTTATTAATCACACAATCAGGTGAAATAACTTGAACAACAAAGGTAACTTTATTGGTTTTGTAGCCATGGATCATAAGAATTTGTTTTAAAATTGGAAATCTTGATGCAGAATTTTTACACCCAAATAAACTACACTCATCTCTCTCTCTACTGATGCTAATAACTCTGTACATGAAACTTTGACATCATATCCATTTAATTCATCTGGTTTTCTAGAAATTGTTTGCAAGAAAAACATTTTAATTTTAGATTTTGATTTGACAAGGAAATTCACTCAAACATTTTTCCATGCTCTCTCCCTTAGCAACAGTAAACCGCCAACAGCAGCAACAGGGTGTTCTGGAAAACAAATCCCAGCCACAGGCGGCCCATACCAGCAATCAACCCCGACCAGATGTCAAAACTGGAGAGAGGAGGTGAGAGAGTGTAGTCCTTTGTACAGGCCTTACGTCCTTGCAGTTAAGGGGGGTGCGGGTCCTGACAGTGATTTTTTTAATGCTTGAACTAGGGATTTTTTACTGTTCAAATTCAGATTCAGCATGTCAAAATTAGAGGGAAAGCATGGAAAAAATTTTTGTTTTGGATCTGGTTGCTTTGACAGTGCCGCCATATTGGATTTTTGTTTCAAAAGCAATGTAAAAGGGTCCTAGAGTATTTGAATAGAATAATATGAAACTTTGCACATGAATAATATAGGCTCCTAGAGTATTTGAATAGAATAATATGAAACATGAATAATATAACCCTATAAAAAAAAATGCATTTGTTTTTTTGTTTATATATCATAGAATTTTTTTTATAAATTTTTTAAACATGTATTTTAATGGATGTAAATATTTCGCAATTTTTCACCAAATATCCAATTTTCCTTCAAAACGGAAATGAAATTCAGAAAAAGCGATACATTTTATTAGAACACATGCTATGGAGGATGTATATTCGAAATTTTAAGGCAATTGTTTGAGGAAAAAAGTGAAGACATCACACATATTGGGAAAATCGCAATTCAGTTTTCATAATCTCTCTATACAGTCATTTAGTGATGCCGATTTGGGGTATAAAGCATATGTTTCTGGCCCCATTGGTTGGTTTTCTGTTTTGAGAAGAGTTCAAAGTGTGTAAAAATAGGAAAACCCCATCTTTGATATTTTAGTCCCAAAACCTTATTTTCAGGAGAGAGAGAGAGACAGACAGACACACACACACACACACAAAACAAAAAAACAAAAAAAAACTGAAATGCAGATGTTTTTGGTCAGTTTTGCAAAGGAAAAAATATTTTGACCTTTAACTGTGTCTCCCTCAGTTGACATTTATCGATGATTGGGATTAATTGTTGTGCCTAAAACCAGTTCTTGTTAATAAATAAAATTAAGAGTAAGAAGACCACATTCAAAAATATCCACAGTATGAGGAAAAAAAATTCAATTCAGTATACTACTGATCATCTACTTTTGAGGTTAAAGAACTATGGCATTATAAATATAGACTTGGTTTTCTCTAATAAATGTAAGAAAATTAATAGATTGTACTTTTACACTGCTTAGCCCCTCAGAAATGAAAGACAAACTCCCAAGTGCCATTCGCCATGCAGTATTCTCATACCAGTTATATTTCTGTTAAAAGACTTATCATAAAAGTGTGCAGTGGTTTTTTCAGTCTTAGAAACCCTCATGTCATTGAGGTTTGCATTCTGTGCTTTGAGTATTTGGAGCGAAATTTGGCCCAATCAACCTTTTCCTTATTCCTTTAATATCCTTTATCATGACCTGTACTAGAAATTGTCTCATATACTGTGTATATCACAGTGAATGTATTTATCCCATATCACTTACAATCTACTCAGATATCCACAATAGAGAACTTGAGCAGTTGTCAGGACATTCTACAAACTATTCACTATAGTGCACAGTAGTATAATCATACACCATCAGCTAGTGTTGTAGCTTAGCCACGGTTCCAAGAATACAAACTGTACAGAGAGAAAGTGTAGGCCTAACTGTTTCACATACCATCATGAGGCATATTCTCTCAGCCTAAGCCTATAGCTAGTTATGCTTAGTTCTAGATGTTGTGAACTGGGTTGAGTGAGATGCTCACTTACTTTGTCAGCCTGGAACAGATATAATGAAGGAAGACAGCAGTCATAGCTTTTCATATTGAAAGTTAATCGTATTTTCTTTGTTGTCATGAACACTGTAACCTGTATTACTGAACAAATCCATAGAGATCCTGTGGTGGAGCTGGAGGCTTACTGCAAGACTATCTTCAGTCAAGGAACCCCTTACTTTGACCATAAAATTCAGCCTAGGCAGGTATGTTGTTTGGCTGAGATTTCCACCTTATGCATATATGTTTCTGACGAGTCATAAAGATGATCCATAACACAAGCTCCAGCACATAGAGACAACGAAGACATAGTCTTTATATGAGCTGCTATATATAAAGCGGTATATAGAGAATTTTTCATTCGGAATATACTTACCCCCCCAGCTACATCAGTTTTTACTTTGGGAGAAAAAAAAAATTGTTGCCATCAGTGAGTGTGTCACATACCCGCTAAAATGATCATGATCATTGTCATTACATTCAAGTGCAGAGAAAGGAGAAGACCATTTGAGGTTTTTATATATTCCAAATGTTTCCTGCATAAATAGAGGGTGGATAGTCTATGTTGTTTCATCTTATATTATCTTACCTTCTTCAAAACAAATGGAGACAAATCAAATTAACATTGTTAAACAGCCTTTTACCTGCAAATACTTCAACAGACCATGCTCATCAAACATGGGTAATTTCAGTCATGAACAGCAGTGTAAGAGTAAGAAAGGACAGCCATTCTAATGGCTCATCAACCATCAGTGCAGACTGTGTTATATGGACCAAGAACTATAGTAGTGATTGTGGTATTGGTAGGGCTAGTGCTAGTGATAGCAGTTTCTCACCTTCCCACACTATGTCTGATCCTGTGCTGTATTGCTGTGACTCTCCCAACAGAATGGGTTCATTGCCGATGTGATACTGCCTGGTGGACAAAGGTTCCAGGGCTCTCTGTGCAGGACAAAAGAAGAAGCTGAGAAAAGTGCAGCCAGCATGGCCATGTTGTGTATGGTAGGTTCACCACAAAGAACATACTCAAGTTCTTAGTTTTCCTCCTCAGGTGCACTAATTTACACATTTGTGGTTTCACATGTTTACCAGAAAACTTACCACCTTTATTTGTATCTATAAAGTTTTCTCTTTAGAACAGGATCTTAAGTCCGGATGAACTCTTGATGAGTACATGATCCATGATAATATTAGGAAAAAAAAGTTTTGTTTTTGGTTTTTATTTTCCTTTTTAGCATCATGCTCTTATTGTTTGCGGTTTGGAGAAAAGGAAGGTCTAATTTCTGTGGACTGCCCACATCATCATTGGTCATTGACTATTTAACTGCCAGTGGAGCTACATCATCTAGAAAAGGTCTCCAAACTGGGTTTAAAAGCAACAAAGCTTTGAAAAGGGTAAAAAAAAAAAAAGGGGGGGGGGGGAAACGCAGTGACTCAATGGATCTGGCGTCTGCTCAGGGAGAAAAA
>JBCAUA010092622.1:0-10463 GCA_038406235.1 Peronia verruculata
TCTATCTATCTATCTATCTATCTATCTATCTATCTATCTATCTATCTATCTATCTATCTATCTATCTATCTATGAATCTATCTATTTACTTAATTATTCATTTACTTAAACTTCCACACTGCTGATGGACTGGAGCATGAATAAGAAAAGTGGGCTGTCGAGGACTCACAAGCCAAATTAACCTTCCCCCCCCCCCCCTGCTGCTCAGAATTCACCATTAAATTAATAAATATGACTGGGATCGATTTACCACAAACCACCGACAGACAAGGACCACACAACAGTCGTTTACTTCCCACTGGCGACAGTTCATATCCAGTGCACACATTTAGTGAACCACTGATATTAATAATGAAATGGACCACAGCGCAGATTGATTGGTTACCCGCATCTTATACTGCACTGAGATCGCTTGAGTTACAACATATCCACGATGATTAAAAATACGAATGTCGTCATCAAGGTAATATATTATATAACACCTGGGTCGCAAGTTATCGTGAGAGAGATTGCTCTTGAGAAGAATTAAGAAACCTGGATTGAGATAGAAGGGTCTGTAATAAATGTGAACATGTAAACGGAGCTTTTCAGCCTCCTGGAGCGGTAACAATCCCGACGTGGACAACGATTACTAAGGTGTCATTAGAACTATGATGAGGCTACTACTACATGTATTTCAGTAAACTGACAAATTCTAATGCGGAAAGGCTACTGGTGTATCCGTAGTACAGATGTAGTAAGGTTATCTCAATCAGCAAACTTACAAATGCCATGAGACCTTCACTGTATCAGCAAAACTACAATAAATACAGTAAGACTGTTACTGTATCGGTAAACAAGACGCCCAATTGCCGTAACACCACAATACATGTACCCGCCCGGAAATACTACTGACCTAAGTCCGATTTTTTTTTGTGTGTGTGTGTGTGTATTTCTTAAGCCTTTCAATTCTAAGAAAGTAGGTAGGATATCTCGACTTTTTTAGAAGTTGCCATTTTTTGCTGAGAAAATTTGCTGATAGAAATGTAGAATTTGGAAATTTTGCCCGGACAACGACACTCAGCCTGTTCTTCCATTGATTTTGAACTGCCAAGAACTTGTGTAACGTACACACGAGACCTCCGAAATATATTCGCCCTTATCCGAGAAGGCTAGAAGTCGGGCTTTCCTACCCACAGGAAGCCAGGGGACCGTTGAGTCACTGAAAAAACATACGTTTTCGATCTTCGGGTCCTTCCATCCCCCGATGCTGGACCCACGAGTCGATCCCGGCCTGTTTTCTCCATGAGCAGACGGCATACCACAGAGCCACTGCGTCCGCCGAAAAGTCAGATATTTGCGATTTTGAGATATTTGAACCCTGAGTATGGGTGGGGCTGGTGCACCATGTTACAAAATCTCATATTCGATTTCTCATCCGTTTATGAGATATTAACGTGATGTAAATGAACACCGTGTAAAAATCTTGATATATTACTGTTGGAACTCAAATTACCATATGATTTTTTATGAGTATTTCTACTCTCGCACTCTGTTTTGAAATACTACTGTTGTATGTCGACTACGGTAACGGCTTGTGTATTGCAGAAATAACACGACAGGCTTCAATGTTGACATTGTAAGTGGACTTACAGTGACATGAGACAGAGACTTCCGCCATTTTTCTTCTGTATATCATTGTTGCAAAGTCCGACTTACTCTAACAATAAATGAACCAGATTCACGATAGATACTGATACTGATGCTGTAACTCAAGATACGGTTATATTATTATTTCCGAGATTTCAGTTTACATTGCCATGTGTCCTATAAAATAAAATTTTGTGGGAAAAAAGCATACATCTGCTCAGATAAAATGATCATAATGCTCTGTTCACAATTAGAACAAAAAAGAAGTAAAAACATCACAGTTATTAAGTTTTTTTCTTTCTGCTGAAAAGCTGCATTTTTTGACTTACGACTGTAGTATTTCCGTGCGGCGATGTAATGTAAGTCAGTAAGGATGGAATGATGGTATTGCGACCATGTAAATAACAAGCACGTTGTTGCAAGCAAGGTATGAACATGGGGGACGCAGTGGCTCTGTGAGATGGCGTCTTCTTATGGAGAAAACAGGCCGGGATCGACTCACGGGTTCTGCATCGGGGAATGACAGGGCACATAGATCGAAAACCCGCATTTTTTTTTTTTTTTCAGTGACTCAACGGTCCCTGGCTTCTTGTGGGTAGGGAAGCCCGATGTCTGGCCTTCTCGGATAAGGGAGAATATATTTCGAAGGTCCCGTGTGTACGTTACGCACGTTAAATTTCTCGGCAAAAATTGGCAACTTCTAAAAAGCCGAGATAATCCTACTTTCTTAAGATTGAAAGGCTTTAGCTAAGGTATGAACACAGACTGGCATATCACTGCAGTGTCAACTGTATCAAAGATAGATGTGTAGGCAATAGAAGCTGAAGAGAAAGTGATGCACCACTAAAGTAATCGCTGCAATAAACGACATTGTGCCAGTAGCGATTTGAACTGAAGTTAGGGGCCTACTGTATTACATAACTGTCTTAACCAAAGTCACCCATTCATCCATTATCTGTAACGATTGCATCTGCCTTTCTTCATGCTTTTCACAGCCATTCCCGGGGCAATGAAATATATCATTATAATTGCAAATGTGTAAATGTTATGACACAGTTCTCTCACTATTCACAGTTACTGCCCCAATCAATTTGGCAATGTGCTCATACTCCATGAATCAATCAACAATCTGCTGAATCATTCATCCTTCCCACTGATTTTATCTTTGCTGCTTTTTACCTCATTTTTTATCTATGCATACAACCCATAAGATTGAGTGCTCATATCATTATTATTAGCTTCAATCATCATAATGCAATTTCTCATGTCATTCACCCTGTCATAGCTTATGAATTCTTTAAAACTATTATTATCATACATATCTCTTATGATCCAACTGATTACTGTAGAAAAAAAAAAAAAAACAGCCTACAAACTACCCTAAACTGTTGATCTAATAAGCCATCTGATTTAACTCTATGTGGCTGGCAAACAACACTGTCTGCCCTGAGGTTCCCCATTAAGAACACAGTAGATGAGGTAAACACTATATAAGGAAAATAAACTTTCTATTCCTAAAGAGAAAATCTCTTTCAGAGTTGATGGAAAAATGAAATGTACAATAATCATTCACATCTGAAATTGGTTACTTGCAATTAAACGTAAATTGAAACTGAAAATTAATTCATGCCTTGCCTTCAGTCACTGATATTCTATTCTATAAACAAAGACTCAAAACCATCAGAAAAAAGACAACTAGAATTTTTTGGGCACATAAACAGAGCTAATGGAATGGAAAAACAGCTATTATGTGGAAAAATTTGTGGAACCAAAGGCAGTGGAAGGCCACACACAAAATACACAAACGCTACGCAACAAGAAAAGAATCCCCCAACAGTGAACTCATCAGAAGAACTGACAACAGAGAGGAATGGAAGGCCATGATCGCCAATGTCTGCAACAGACCTGGCACATGAAGAAGAAGAAGAGAATAAACAAAGAAACCTGTGCTTACATAACATCAGCCAGTGCAGTTATGTATTGCCTTTGGATATTCCAAAACTGCTTCACATTTTCAAACATCGTCAGACATTAATTAATGGCATACCGTGCTGAATTACAAATTACTCATTAACTTTGGATCCAATTTCCCTTTCTCTTCTTCACTGTAAATTTTCTAATTATCTAGTCATCATATCCTTGCTGACCAGCCCATAGATCATGGCTGTCGCTCTATTTTCTTCATTCCTTCACTCTATCTCTCTTTCTGTCTTTCTCTTTCTCTCTCTCTGTGCCTCAATCAGGTCCTCCAATCCTCTTGTAAAATTGTTAAAAGACATGATGACATTCCAACACCATTATGTTCCTTTGTCCACTTATGAAACAGAAGAGCATCTGTCAGTGAAAAGTAAAAACAGCTTTCTTTCTTAGGAGCCAACTATCATAGTTCACTAAAACAAACAAGAATAGGATAAGAAAGAAAGAAACAAACACACAAAGAAGAAATAAAGAGAGAGAGAAAGAATAAAAGTGTGTGAGAAAGGAAAGAAAGAAAAAAAGAAAAGGAAATACAGAAAGAAAACAGTAGGATGGGAAAGGAGAAAGAAAGAAAAAAAGACACTGAAAGTTACTTGTTGCAAAAGTCTCACTGCTTGAAATCAAAAGAAAAGAAAAACTCAAAAAATGAAAACAAATCTTGAGAAAAAGCAAAAAAGACCAACAATGTTGATGATGCTATTTAACTGAAATTGATTGGATCTATTTTACAAATAAATAATTAAGACAGATAGCAGTTCTCTCCTGTTCGCAACTGATATTAATAGAAAATCAGTGAGTCACAATTTTCGAGAGTTGTTGATCTTCAGAGTAAATCTAACTCTTTCAAAATAAAATATTGATTTTTTCTTCTTTTTTTTAAACTTTTGTTTTGAGTCTCTTTTTTTTATCTAGCAGTCTCTGATGTTGTTTTAGTTAGTACTGTGGGAGTGTAAATGTGACAATCAGCTACAGTTTGTAGGCTTGTCAAATATTTGCACAGCAAACTGAAATCAAAGTGAAGCCCAACAATTTAATCATTGTCAAATGGACCGAGACAAATTTATCACAGTTTGGGAACATGAATCTTAAACCTGACACTGTGTCAACTATCGCTTTCCAGCATGGAGGTCAACAAAAAAATCTGTATTCCACACAGGCAAATTTATCTGATGTCAGGCTCTCATACAATGCAAATACTAGTGACAAATTGAGACTTTGATGTAAAATTTAAAACTTTCTCCTATACTATAAAGTGTGGCAAAAATTTTATGTTTTTAGCTATCGCTTCCAAAATGCCTTTCATCATTTTATTTTTCTGAGTGACTGCCTATTTTCCACATCAAAATCTGTAGGCTAATTCTTTGACAAAAATGTTCAGCTTTGAATTTAAAACTTTTATATGATAATAAATTAAAAAAAAAAAAAAAAAAGATTATTTCTCAGCTAAAGACTTTTCATAGTGTTTTATTAGGCTTTTCAATCTTGTAATGATGAAGTTATCTCAGCCGTTGGTTAAAGACTATCATAGAGATATTATAATTTATTATAATTATTATAATTATTATGGAACAGGTACAATCACAGAAACAGTGTCTAGAGTATTCATGTACAAAGCCATATCGAGGAATCAAATAAATTAAGTTGGTCACACACATAAAAATCCCACTGCCACAACTAGGGTCAGCCCATGAATAGAGAAGTCGATTAGGAGTCAAGCGTGGTCAGAGTAATTAACTTCTACAGACTTGAGTCAGAAACAATGCCCAATCCTGGCTTTTAAGTACCCTTATCTCATAAACACTGGGTAAATCTAACTCCACTCCATGCATGAATGAAAAACATGTGAGTGACAATTAACAACAATTTCTCAGTGCCTGAATAGAATAGTTGATAACGTCCATGCTAAAAAGAATACTGACTATCAATGACCACATCTTCTATAGAGACAAAACTAAAGCCTTTATTTAAATAGGTATGTGTGAAAGCTATAAGGATATTGTGTCAGGAACTATGTGCCATGGTTCTGAGCAAGTGTAAATACCTTTTTCCTGAAAATTTATATAGTATTCCATGACCGTCATCAATATGATCTAGATCTAGATCTATAATATAGAGAGATCTATAATATTGCCTAAAATCATATAGCCTATATGAATTTTCTTATCAACCTCTGGTGATGAAGAAATGCAAACAAAAGCACTCAGATCTACTTTTACTGATTGGAATCACATCCACCAATAGTGGGCAAGCACTGAAACTAGGGATTTGTGTGCCAAACAGATAAATCAACAAATAAACAAGCAATGTAAACAAATAAATAAACAGACCAATAAATAATTTGCTGTGCTCAGTAAATTATTTTTCTAATTCAAGTTTTTGTTGTATAGAAATGTATTTAATCTAGTCCCTCCCTCGGGATTTCATCCACATCTGGATAAGAGTAGATCTAGATGATTACAAGACTAGGCCACATTACCATATGGGCCTGTCTATATTAGTCTATATCTTGATCTAGACTAGAGTCTAGATCTAGATCTAGAATGTTCAGTCTCTCGATTCAGCAACTTCAAAAAAATAATGATAATAAAAATAACGCAGCTTATGCAAACATTCTTGCCAGCATCAAAGTTTGCATTTTTTTAAAATTCGTTCTGACAAAAATAGTGGGTGTATGTGTTTGTAAACAGTGCAATATTGTTTTTGTCACATCCCAGTCATACATCTGTAGCGAGACGGTGCGGCGTTTCGTTTTGATTAGCAACGAACGTATACACAAACTTTGAAAACAAGTTTTGCAAATACTTACCGAAGTTTTAATATCCTTATTGGTTGAAATACGTCGGTGAAATATCTTTGCAGGCTCTGTTTCTCCATCACTATCCGTTGATTCCTCTTGTCCACTATAATCTGTCATTTTCTCAACAGACTCAAACTTAGCCACACTGGACGCCGCCATATTGCTAGGCGCGTGTAACTCTGGCCAGCTAAAGGTGAAAGGTCAGATTGCCAATAATAGGCCAGTCCTGATTAGAATGTCACGCAGGTGCTTCAGTTTATGAAACGTGTTCTCTTTTTCCCCGTTAGTCCATCCTTCCCTCAGTCCATCCCACGGCTCTGGGTCATTCAATAGGGTTTGGTACAAATCATCGATCGAACCACAACTGCGAATGGGTCGCGGTAAGACAGGGGATCGTGGTTTTGATTTAAAGCGTGTGTTCTACTTATACAATGTGAGGAGTTGTGTTTATATTTCCTGTCTGCGCCAGTCGCGCGTCGGGCAGAGAGTGAGAGGGAGAGAAAACAGAATGGGAAGACTCGGATGGCATCGAGAAGTCGGTGATTCCAGCTGACACTGTGGTTGAAGGGGGGAAAAAAGTGAGGACGTAAAACATAAAATATGAAAAAAAGAAAGTTACCGGTAGGAAGGAGATGACATGGGAATCAGATGGCTGTCTGCAGCAGAGCTGCATGGATAAACAGATCAAAATGATTGTAAAGAGAAATAATTACATCAAAATCCCGTGTCGCAAGGGAATATAAAGGAAGGAAGTAATGTGTTCCTATGAATCGCATTGCGCACATTTACTAGCCTATGCGGGAAAGAGAAAATAAGCTTATTTTAGAACAGATATTGTGTGACATAATTATACTCTAGACAAAGATTGTTATGTAATACAGGCTATCATAGATCATTTTAAGCTTCGAGTTTCCTCTCTTCTCACGTAATGTTTAAATAAAATTGTGATTAAGAGTGCTCTGGGCACACGATATTTTGAAGTATGAAAATCGAATTAAATTAAAAGCCTGTCTTTAAATTTAATACGTCCAGTAGACTTTCATATCTATACGCCTAAATCTACATTATACATATTTTTAGGCCTATCTTAATTTCCGTTTAATGAAATTGATCAATATTGATATTGATATAGCTGTATCCCTATCACTGAGCTTACATGTATATCTATATCTTCATCTACACTGTCTACTGCAAACGTAAATCATCGTTTTTCTAGGTAGATGAGCACACCAAGTGACGTTTATACAGCTGTTTCATTGATCGCTGTGTGTGAGTCAGGCATAGATCTGATCTAGCGATGAGGGTGCTTAAAAACACATTCACCTCCAGAGTGCAGTGTGTAAACATTACCTTGGCTTGTGGAGTGGTGCTATGAAACAATCAATTAAACCATTTTCTTCCTTGTTTCGTTTTTCTCTTTATTCATCCCTGTATTCTATCTCCCCTCTTCATCTCTTTCATATCTTTTTTTCTGTCTTTCCTACGTTCCTTCTTGCCATCTTCTCTTTATTTCTTTCCTCCAGTTCTTCCTTTGTTCTTGCCGTTATTCTTTCTCACTATCCAAACTTCAATTCGTCCATCATTCTTTTCTTCCTCTTCTTACATTTTCCACTTCTCCACCATCCTTTCTCTCCTCTTCCTCCTATTCGTCCTTCTTTTTTTTTCTTTCCTCTGGTTCTTTCTTTCTTCGTTTCAGTCTTCTACCATATCAGTCTTTCTTCTTTGTTTTTCCTTTTGGTTAATCTGTTTCATTCAGTACCTACATACTGTGTGGTCGTAAAGAACTGCTTTCTTTTGGCATGGTGATAGACACTCTCGGCTGAATGAAAGTGTGGATAAGATCGAGGACATATTAAAACTTACAATGACGCAATATTCCTGCGACATCATTTATCGATCTGAGCAAAATACCACAAAATTAATTTTTACTAAGGTAATTATTTTGTTCTTTCTTAACTTGAACAATAAAAGTAATGTTTTTAAGTAATTACCGGGACACTAACTAACTACTAACTAACTAACTAACTAACTAACTAACTAACTAACTAACTAACTAACTAACTAACTATAACTATAACTGACTAACTAACTAAATAAATAAATAGATAATAAATAAGTAAATAAATAAATAAATGAATGAATAAATAAATAAATAAATAAATAAATAAATAAATAAATAAATGAATGAATAAATAAATAAATTAATTAATTAATTGATTAATAAATAAATAAATGGTAATACTAACAAATTGCTACGAAAAGGAAACTAAAGACAGGGTTTCTGAAATTAACCATATATTTGGCCTGATGGTAATCAGTAAGTCAGTCGAAAGTGGATGATTTGAAACAAAAAAACTTAAGAAGAAATACAAGAAAGTCAAGTTGTTTGAGTTGTAAATGCATGAGTAGGAAACAGGTGCTGTGCTCCTGCAAAAATGTGAGAGGCAGTTTAACCTTTGAACAACAAAGGTCGTGTTTATCAGTAAAGAGCAAACTTGGAGAAAAGATATGCCCGAGAGCTAGTATGTTAAGAAGGACTGTTCTGAGGCTAAAACCCGAAAAAAAAAAAAAGAAAACTCCCCAAGAAAAAAAATAAAAAATAAAAATTAAAATTTAAAAAAAAAAAAAAAATTTAAACGCGTTCTCAAAACATCTTTTTTTTTTTTTTTGTCAGTATTTTGTTATCCCCCTTTTAAATTTCAAGACCAATTCCATCAAATTTGGCTTACAATTGTGACAAGGCAATATATATATATATATATATATATATGGCGCATTCTGTTGGTAAGGTTTAGAGAAATATAGGTTTTTATTATGGGGGGGAAAAAAATGGCGAAATCTGACATTTCATTGCATAGCAAATTTCAAATTTTTTTTAGAAAATGTTCATTTTCACATAAAAAGAGCCGAAAATATGTTCATTTTTAGATATTATGTCAGTCAATATGTTCATCAAGCTTCGTTAGGTTCCACTGAAATTTGGCGGAGGAGATAGATTTTAGAGATGGCCATTTTAAAATCCTCAAAATCCAAGATCGTGGCGCTGCCATGGCAACCATTTGAAAAAGTCGATTTTTAAAAAAAAAATTTTTCCCCCACCTTTTCCTCTAATATGAGCATGCCGAATTCGATGAAAAAAAAGTTAAAATTCGTCTATCTTTAAAAAAAAAAAAAACAAAAACAAAAAAAAAAAAAATCAATTTCAGGACGCTGCCCCCCCCCCCCCCCCTTTATTCCCCCCTTTAATATCTTCGAGGTCGACATAGAAATGTTATAGTAAGAATAAATGCGTTTGTCTCGCGCCTATTCCAATACAGAATGCTTTACAATCTATTATTGCTCTGCAGACCCAATGGAGAGACTCGCATGCATTTTCAGCTCCCTCGGAAGTATCCAAGGCGGCTGTTTATTTATTCTGCCGCTCAAATCCTAGGAATAACATTTAGAACTAGCTCTGTAGAACATTAAATTTGACGGGAGAAACTAGATCAAATTCTATACTATACGAACAGCCATGTCTTAAATTTATTAGATGTACGAGTCCAAGGACCAAAGATGTGAACTAATGTCAGCCATCATCTAATTCTGTTTTGTTTTTTGCTTTGTGTGTGTGTGTGTGTGTGTGTTTGTGTATGTGTGTGTATTTTCTGCTTTTGTTTTGTATTTGCTTTTTGTTTGTTTGTTTGTTTCTTTGTTTGTTTGTTTGTTTGTTTGTTTGTTTTCTTTGGTCTTGTTATAGTTTAAGGAGATGAAAATGGAGATGATGGAGACGAAGAAACTGACGTAGGAAATGGAAAATGATTTTGATAGTTGCCTCGAGAAAAAGAGCCCACAAGACAGCTGGTACATCTGGCCAGGTGCATTACTCTATCTTTATTACCCCAATTCTACAGATTGATATTCGCTTGATTTTGTACACGATCATTGAGTGTTGAATTAGTTGTTGCTAGACAGTCCCAGTTTAACTCTAAAGCTATTTGTTTAAAAAGATGATGATAGTGGTGGTCTGGCGCCTGAGAAAGACCCAAGTGAGTTCGGGAATTTGATGTTTAATCAATTA
>JBCAUA010092633.1:0-10463 GCA_038406235.1 Peronia verruculata
ATCCAGGAACGGGATTTCGCGAGATTTAGGCTGATAGCTAAAAATAGAGGCGCGGACTTCGCAGCACTGTATATAAAGCAAAGAAAATTTGAATTAGTAGATGTATCCCAATATGGCACAGCCCTCCGGGGCACGCCGAAAAGGACCGAATCTCAATACGGAATTAGTAGATGTTCTGTAGCCAGGTGAGATGAGTCAATGTAAAATTGTTCAGAATTCTTTGTAACACTAGAGAGCAAATTGAGTGTAACACATATTTTTGTTGTGGTAAAAAGACTGAAAATTATTCAACTACAACTCTTTCATGCCCAGAAATTCACATTCTAAGTTAGCTTGTCATGGTGACTTCATAATATAATCTAATTTCTCTCAATAAAATCTCATTTATATGGCATCTCAGGGATCCCCATGACTGGAAATAATGAGGGTGACCAGTACCTCCAGCTCCAAAGTTTTGGGGGTGATTCTGGAATTTTTGAGGGTGACGAAAATAAAATGTCTTTGCCACGTGAAATGTGCAAACTTATGTAATGTTAAAACCCGTAGGTTTGTTGTTTGGTTTCAATGGGGAACGCCCATGTTAAGAAACTTACGCTTGGTCTCTGTTTGACATTGATCATTCACACTAGCGAAAATAACACTGTGGTTCCAAGAATAATGTACGTGCTTGAAACGTACTTATGAAAATTCTGTATGTGGTTTTGTGATTTTTGCATGTGAAAACTCACATCTGTACGTGAATTGGGAAGTCTGCAATGATCCATTTCATGGGGCCATATGACAATACCAGCCATAGATGGAACAATACACTATAACACTCAGATTAGTAAAAGTATACATCTTTTGAAGAGTTGTTCTGAAACTGACATTTTTTTCCTCTGAAAATGAGACTTAGACTGAAACAACAAAACAAAACAACAACCTAAAATAAAAAAAAAAAGACACTTAAGTTGTTTTCGCTAAATCAAAAACATCACAAATTCTACATTAATTTAATTGACTCTCTATTTAGTACATATGTCCATAGAGAGAATGAGTGATTTTCAACGCTGACGTAATCTCTAAACACCAGATAAGATTTGAAAAATTTTATACAGCAGCTAGAAAAGTAATGACATAAATGCCATTATGAAGATTGTTGTCTGCGACAAGAAATGACTCAGTCAGATGAAATTTCATGTTTCCAAAGGAGAAGTCATTGTGAAGAATGAAAGGATAACAGTCCTCCAAGAAATTTTTAAGTGAAGTCACATCATCAAACAGTTACTTTTACAGGCAAGTTTGCCGGTATAACATTACACTTTATGACATGAGAGAGATGTCAAATCTTGAGTATACCTTTGATTGTTAACAGAATTTGTAAGATCATTTTCAAGCAAAGATGATAAAATTAACCTAGATCTCTTAATTCTTTAATTTGTTTAAACATGAAGCTTTCCTGTAATGTTCATTGATTTGTTTAGCTTGACTATATGTGTGAAGCATTTGTTTCCAGTGCATGTCAGCAGGAGAACTGCTAGAGATATTTGGGTTTCAACCAGGCACCAGAGTGACAATGGCCAATTTCCTGCACCTGTGTCCAGCACTGATTGACCAGCTGGATGCTGGCTATTGTACAAAGGCATCTGCCTCAGACCACAGTCACCACGGTCACCCCCATGATGACACCAGAGATGACCATGAGGAAGAAGAGGAAGAGCACACGTCAGGCAAAGCCTCTGCCAGAGGTACAGACTCTCTCAAGTTCTTTCTCTTATGTAGACTAGCACTTGTTTGGAAGGACTTATTTTTGCCTGAAAATGAACATTTCAACATAATAAAATGAAAATCCTGTTTTGATTTGATAATAAAGTAGTAGTCATTACTTTTAAATTTGAAAAAAAAATCAATATCAAATATAGGGTTCTGAGATTGTTCGGAGGTGGCCGATTGAAAAGCAAAACGAGGAAATAACTTAGATCTTGAATTGTTTTATTTCTACAGTTCAGTTTACTGTCAGCTGAAACCTTTAGATAATTGCTGTTTCCAGACAAGGATATGTAGGATGGCTTTGAAAAAATGCACTATGTTGTCCTTAATTTGTATGTGTTACAGTATTTTTGCTTCTAAAACCAGGATAGAGAATTTCTTTGGATAATTGAGGAAATAAAGATAAGATTTTAAGAAAGTTTTATTCTTACATAATAGTGGATGTGACTAATAATTATCATAATTACAGAAAAAATTATATATATATATAAAGAAAATATCCCACCTATACCATAGAGTCACTAATATCTCACCTTTAATATATTGTCACTACCTCTTTGATAATGGCTTGAAGGTAATTTTCAGCTTTTGAGAGAACACTCTTTCCAACACAAGTCATTTTATGAGTTACGCCATTGTCATTCTATTGAATACACTTAATCCTTGGTGCATTTGTTTTCCAGTGACATTTACATTTTCCCATAGTTAGAAAGGTCAGGAATGTGATGACACATCAATGTTTTGGGATAGGTCTGACAGAGCAGTAGTTCCCAACATTTTTGTTGCCTGACCCCTATCTAGAACCACTTAACTATGAGCAGTTTGATTTAAATTTTATTCTCTGCAACTGCTCTTGCATTTGCATACACATTCACACAGGCCTAGGCAGTCAGCAGTACTGTCCACCCACACACAGGCAGATGTATACACTCATAGACATGCATACAGATACCCCCAATGTCATGTAGTGACACTGAACCACTGTATTTCACACCTTTTTGCAATGAAGCAAAAAATGGAAATATAGACGTGTAAAAAAATGTCATTGATAAGTTGAAATTAATTTTATTCCATGCCCACTTCTAAAAAGACAACATGACCCTCATGCTAAGGCTTTCCTACCCCCAAGGAGAATCCCTGTTATAGAGCAGCGATAATTTATATATAGGCTGCTGGTAGCTTGCACTGTTAGTCCATATAATGTGTTATTTATTTCATTCCCATGGAATTATTTTTGATGTGTGGTGTCCTCAGTGTGGATTTACGCCCTCCTGGCAGTAGCAGTGATCAGCCTGTGCAGTCTGGCTGGGATAGTGGTGATTCCCAACATGAAGAGAACGTTCTACAACCACACCTTACAGTTCCTGGTGGCCTTAGCTGTCGGAGCCATGTCTGGAGATGCCATGCTGCATTTGCTGCCTCATGTAAACATCTATTCTTTTTGTACCCTTGTTGTCTTGATATGAGATGCGACACGATGAAATCAGGTGCTCGTTAAATTGAATTGACAGGAGAAATCACAAGTTTTTCAATTGTCAGCGAATTTTTAACACAAATTTGTTTTCTTCAGCGAACCCTTCTATATCAATCTTAAAATGTATTTCAGAGTTTAATTTGATGAAATTGATTGGATAAAAGCCCAAAAATGGCAATTTAATTTAGTGTCAAGGCCTCACAATGATTGATAACGATTTACAAAAATAATCGGCCATTTTCTCAGTAAACTTAGCTTGCAGTAACAGGTCACCCCTGTCATCTTTAATTGCCAATATCTCAGCTTCTACCTAAGACAGAGCAATAATTTTTTCACACACAGAAAGGGAAATGAGCAATTTTTACAGTGGCACCAATAACTCCATATGCTCAAAATTTGACGAGAGCCTGATTTCGTCGTGTTGCAGATCATTTCAGATTTGTAGTCTTTGCTACAAGTGGGTATTTGCACAAAAAAAAAAAAAAGCAAAACAAAACAAAATATATAGGCTGATTTGTTGTAGTTATTCTTCATGTCTTGTACAATAATAATATTTTAACTTCTGTACTAAAACTTATCACTTATAGTGTTTTGAGGGAATCACAATATTCTGGCTCTATCTGGCTACACATGCCACTTGTGTTTGATCTAGCACAGAGCCCCAGCAATCCTGTGGATGATCTCTTTCAATACCGGTGCATCATTGATTTGTCAAGAATTCTATCTGGTCAAAGATCTGCTTTTGCATGTAAATCATATATATATATGAAAGTACTCAAGCATGTCTTGAGGCTATAGCTATCATTTCGCTAATGTGAATGAAAATGAAAGTAAATAAAATCAATTTGTTCTGTCGATACTTCAGCTTATATGCAGTTGTTTTTATGACTAGTCTTATGTATAAAAGTTTGACCATAAAGCATAATGCGCCCATTTTTGAATCTAGCAAGATCAGCGCAAACTCGTATATATGAGTTATATGCCCTAATTTAAACTTTTTTATATGCCCTAATTTAAACTTTTTGCCGAATGTGACATCTCCAGTAGTAGCAAACTGTAAGAGTTTTGTATGTTGAGCAAAAATATTGGAACAAAAAACCTTGTTTTTCTCAAAGCAAAAAAAATTGAACCTGTGTTTATGATCAGCCCCATCAGTTAGATTTACTTTCTTAAAATGTGTATTTCATTGACATGGAACTATTCCCACAGGCCCTGCTATCTGAGAGCCATCACCATGACCACCATCATCACCATGACCATGGGTCAGACAAGTCCAAAAATGACGCAGAGAGTGGTGAGATGACCCCTCACATGGCAGGGCTGTATAAGGGACTGGTGGCTCTGATGGGCATCTATTGTTTCTTCTTCCTGGAACGCCTCTTCACACTCTTCACTAAGAATCGCAGTGGACGGCGCCGTAGAACGCACAAAAAGAGGGGACCTTGCCCTGATATGGTCAGTAGTGAAAAAAAGAACAACAGTTCCGCTATGCTGGGACAATTTTTTTTCCTTAAAAATGCTGTTTTGAGAAGATCATAAATAGTTTATATTTTGCCTCCTCTCTTTGGAAATGAAACTTTCAGAGATTGAGGTACTGAAATATTTAATATTGTTCACTGTCAAGAAAAGTTTACAGTGAGCCATCTTGACATCAGCCAAATTCCTTCCCTTTGCCCAATACATGCAGAACATAAGCACTTTCAAAAAAAAAAAAAAAACAATTCTGAAAAATTCACCATGCTTGAAACCTTTGCATGGGTATGCAACTTAGCTGGCTGGAAAAAAAAAAGGCTTATTGAATGAATGGAGAAATATTTTAAACTATGATGCTAAAGACATTTGGTCATAGCACATAACAGTTGTTGGAAAATATGAAAAATCTTTGTCACCTTGTCAAACAAGCCAGTCTTGGAGCTGAGGCCTGAAATGTTGATAAAAGCAATGAGTGTTCTTATTATCTATGAAGCTGAGCAATGAAATTAATTTTCGCATTCATTGTTTCTGTTGTTTAGCTCTCTGATACCCTAAAGATGTATGCTTTCTTTAGGATTATTGTTTATCTTTTTTTCGAAGCAAAATGGATATAAATATTTATAAATATTTATATGTATGTCAACTCCATCTCATATCTATGTGATTTTTCTTTTTTACTGTCAGGATAAACAGCGAAGCCAGACATTCAACATGGTGAACTACAAGCTGGAGAATGCTGCCGACAATACTCCATCCTGTGACGATATGGTGATGGTCGTGCATCCTAACAAAGGTCTGACATAATCTGTTTTGTTGGCCAGCCAACATTCCACCTAGAATATATTATGGCATGAACAAAATTTGATTGTATGCAGACAGTAACATAAACACAACAAGTGATTGCACTGTCTTCTAAAATTTTTGTATTTATTTAGAAACTTAAACCTGCTGAGCTCTTCTGAAAATGATAAAATTGTCTAAATCTCTCACCAGAATGAGTGGTTAGTGATACAGCATGAGTTATGTACTTAGGCATAACTAAATTCTTCACTTGAGCAGCCGTTTTCTTATACACTGACACACAAGTAATGCTGTTATTACCATTACTACCACTATGGTCATTCATTGTACTCACCACTGTAGCTACTGCTGCTGCTGGTGTGAAAACTATTAGTATTGTTGCCACGACTAGATCTGTAGTTGTTACTATCTCTACCCACACTATAACTACTGTCATCACTACTGTGACCCACAATTCCACTGTCACCACCTACAAATCTACCTCTACCATAATGATCACCACCACCACCAAAGTAGAAAATACATATAGATTTTCTTTCATGCACTACTCTCTTTTAGCTTTGAAGGCATATGCTGATGTGAGCCATGAGGCGTTTCTCCATCGCTGCGATGAGTCCTTGGTGCTCTCCCCTTCGGGCCATGAGATCACTGGCATCCTATCCAATGGCAATCAACATCCTGTGAAGGAGGAGACAATCATGTGTCATTTCCCCACCCCGGCTGAAGGCATGCATGTGGAGGGACCCTCTAAAACTGTTGAACGTGAAACTGCTATTATGTCAGATGCTGAAATCCTTGGGTAAATCATACTGATGATTTCACATTCTAGTTATTGCACCGTCAGGTAAAATGAGTTGGATTTCAGTGGTGGTTTCATTGAGTAAATCAGTGTTTACTGGTCATCGAGTCACAGGAAATACCTTAGGATGTAAACATCTCAGCGCAGACAACTTCTAGTTCAGTCATTTTCTCATCCAAATCGCGAGCTTAGTTCTTTGTTGTCCTATCTCCATTTTGGGCGATTTGGAGATAGATATGTCATATGAAAAAGGGATAGTAAATCTATCACATACTGTAGTCATTTCACTGATCCTTTGCCCAAACAGATATATTTTGAAAATCATTTTGTCCTATCTCCTATGTCAAAAACAGTTTCTAAACACAACACACCAGTTTTCTCAAAATGTGAAAAAAGGAGATAGGGCAACACAGAACTGAGCCCGTGAAATGTAGTCCACCATTATCCATTCCTGCTGACACACAAAAAGAAAATTGACATGAAAAATTTGATGTCAAATGCTGTTTTATCTAATTATTGAACATTTATGAAATTCTGGACCTCAAAATCTATAACTGTGAGTAAACTTTATCTTTGGTGTAAAATCCAGGAGTGAGCAGGGCAGCTCTGGGTTTGAATGATGAACTGATCAGCCTAGATCTAGTGTTTCTGTGTGGATTTTGGGGCTTCCGTCTCAGACTATATCAAAATGTATTGGGTATCAGGTTATATTTAACCCTGCCAGGTGTGATTGTAACTACTGTCGGCCATAACAAGGTATTTTATGACATTAAGGAAAACATACATTATCAAGATGTGCAATAAGGATTGTCAATGTAAGAGGTAGTTAATAGCTATGAAAGTTATACAGGTGTAAATGTGCGGCTTGCCATATACTTTCCCACATTGATGTTGACAAGTTTTTTAACCATGGCGGATATGAAGATTTAGATTTTTTAATGCAGGCCTGTATGATGTGGACATTTGATTCAATTTGATCTCTTTGATCACAGTGAGATTGAAGATTTTTAGATGGAGACTTATGTAACATACATATGATCAGGTAGTTTGTGGCCTCACTTTCTAAGACATATCATTCAGCAAGTGACTTGAGAAGTACGTCCTTTTAGCATTTCTGAAGTTCCTGCAGTCTAGAGAAGACATGTTTTTGTTATAGAAATAAATAGTTGTTTCAGTTTGCACCGCAGTTATCAGTGTACCTGCTGAAATTTCAAGGTTACTGCAGAGACGAAGGGCGGTTTCCATGGATATGTGATGTTTGAGAGGGGAGAGAAATCTGTGGGCTCACTAGGAGAAACTACCCATTCATTCAGTGTTTGACAGAAGTGTTTTTTTTTTTTTTTATTGTGAAGAATGATTATTCCTAGAATATTTTCGATTTTAATTTTTCATCGCACAAGTTTTGTAATGTTTTGTATAGTGTTTATGCTGTTTGCCTGTTGTCAGAATTGAATGTTGTTCAGCTCCTTAACTTAAAATAATTCAGTCTTGTATGTGCATTATGTTTGTTTATTCCAGTGTTGTGAAGGAGAGCGAGCCAGTCCTGCCGGCCCACACTCACAGCCACAGCCACATGGGCCAGGATTTTCGCGGATCCCTCAGCTCAGTGGCCATGATGGTGGTGGTGGGAGATATGGTGCACAACTTCTGTGATGGTCTGGCCATCGGAGCGGCCTTTGCTGGCAGCATTGCAGGCGGACTCAGCACATCCGTGGCTGTCTTCTGTCATGAGCTGCCCCATGAAATTGGTGAGTTGTTAACTCTTTGATTCGTATCAATACATTGGTGGTGGCCATTGCTGTTTTAAATGTGCTGATACCTGTTAATGGTACGTTATTGGTAGGTAAAATAAAGAAAATCAAACTTTCTTTTTATCCCCCAATATATGGATAGGCCTTGTTATCAAGCAGAATAAGTCATAAGTCATTAGACTTCACCAGAGAATACTGGGGTTGAATGTGGTAAACACAGTCTGACATTGATGTTTGTATCAATCAGAACATTTATCTCGGAATAAGAAAAGTTTGTTGATCTTCCCAGATTATAGGTAAGAGAGAATGTTTTGACATGAATGTATAGATTTATGAGCTAAATTGGTCAGTTTTTGCCAATTTGTTTCCTGATTTGAGCAAGTGCTTAGGATCCGCCAATATCTCTGCAGTTCACAGTTTCTCTGGTTGCAATTAAACCTTTTCTGACTGCATGAAAGTGTGTGACTTATGCTTTTAATATTTATAGTAACCCAGTTTTGGGAAAAACTGACCTATGACTTATTGACTGACGTGAGACATGTATGGTCCACAAACATTGCAGTGATGATATCTGTAAATTTTCTCTGAAATGTCTGAGGTAATTGTGTTATGAATGTGGCCTCCATTGTTGTCTCAGGTTGAAGTCTGTATATCAGCAATTTGTGCATCTGACAGGTGACTTTGCAGTGTTGGTGAGGTCAGGCCTGACCTTGAGGAAAGCTGTCTGTTTCAACCTGTTCTCTTCTGTGCCTTGTTTCATTGGGGCGATCACTGGCTTGGTGGTTGGCAACCTGGCTTCCACCTCTCTGTGGATCTTTGCTGCTGTCGGAGGGATGTTTCTCTACATCACCCTGGTGGATTTGGTAAGCTTGCTATCATATTTACACCCCCCCCCCCCCCATCAGAATGAGGGCGAGTCATCCTGCCTTCTAGGTGGCCTCATCATGTCTGTTAGGTGCTGTGTTACATTTCCAATTCATACAGTTAGAGCTGCACAGATCCATATGCCATATGGATAGTCTATGTTAATCCTAAGGGTGTTTTTGTACATGTAAAACTATCATCTCACCTCTCTGGGGAAAAAAAACAAACAAACTGCACATTAGTATGAAAATCTCAGATTGTAAAAATTATTGGCTGGTATTCATGAGGTGCAGTTGTAAACTGCTAAAAAAAGTTAAAAGGATTCTAGAAAAGAAAAAAAAAATCGACCACACCAACTGAACAAAAGAACCAGAGCAGCTATTGAGAAAGTGCCACCCAGGGAAAGTTTTTATTTTTTTAACAAATCCATTCAAACAATATGACAATGGTACAAGTTGGACATGCCAAACTACAGCAGATATCTCATAGCATTCCTGAGCGTGAGAGCTGTCAGATAATATCATGAGAGAAGAGATGTGGCCAGTAAAATATTGTACTGTTCTTTCAGTAGAATCATGGCCTAACTCATCAAATTATTTGTATAGCAGATTTTTCTCACCATCTTAAAGGAGCTGAAAATGACCGTGTCTTTATCACAGAGTAGGGATGACATACCATCAGACAAGATAACAGCGCAGAGCCAGAAATACTCAGTTCTTTGAAGAGAAAGGGAAATAACTCATTTGAAGAGAAAGGGAAATAACTCATTGATGTTCTTGTATTTCAGATCCCGGAGATGTCGTCGGTGTACACGAAATGTGGAGAGCCATGGTTCCTGCATCTTTTGCTGCAAGCCAGCGGCATCGCCCTTGGCACTACCATCATGTTGGTCATCAGCGTGGCAGAGGAATCTCTTCTGACGGCCTTTTAAAGCACTGGCTGACCACTGGTCATCTGTTTTCTCAGTGCTATGGTTTGCTTGTTATAGCTTCTGACTATTTTCTTCCATCTGTACATATATTATATCCTCAACTGCTTAGTGGTATCAACTTTAGAACTTTTGACTTTTTTCTTTGAATTGGACTGGCCACATGATGAAATCACCCATGAGCCAAAACACCAAATTCCCCAGGAGAACAATAAGAAAATAAATTTGGTACAAATTCAGACCAAAACGCTGATTGAAATAACATCTGATTTTTCTTTCCCTGCACTTGCCTCGAAGAATGGTGGTCTTTGTTGAATTTGCATTAGAAATAAATTTGCTGGAGATGTCTAATTTTGGTATGTAAGGACGATTTCATCACGTAGCCAAGGATTTGTTTTGTTTTCTCCTTGGAATACATGTATACATTCTTTTCTGCTATGTTCACATGCCACTAAGATACTCAGTATAGTCATTTTCTATGTCGTAAATTATCCTTGTGCCGCTACTTGCAGCATTCTGTCCTGACTCATCTTGGCTAGAGAAATATTGTTTCATGGTTATACCATACATTCCTCAGTCAGTTTGTGCTGGTTTGAGAAAAGGGAAAAAAAAAACAACTTTTTG
>JBCAUA010092644.1:0-10462 GCA_038406235.1 Peronia verruculata
ACAACAACAACAACAACAACAACAACAACAACAACAACAACAACAACAACAACAACAACAACAACAACAACGAGAAGCAACAACAACAACAACAACAACAACAACAAAACTACCATCACCACCACCACCACCACCACCACCACCACAACAACAACAACAACACTACCAACAACAACAACAACAACAACAACAACAACAACAACAACAACAACAACAACAACAACAGCAGCAACACCAACAATAACAACACTACCAACAACAACAATAACAACAACAACAACAACAACAGCAACGCCAACAATAACAACAACACTACCAACAACAACAACAGCAGCAACGCCAACAATAACAACAACACCAACAACAACAATAACAACAACAACATCAACAACAATCACCATATCAAGTCATCATCAAACAACATGACAGCAAATGGCCCATGCCACTCCCCTCTCTCCCTTCAGACCGACTCAAAGCCCAAACCCTCATGCAGAATATGCGTATGGATGGGTAGGGGTAAGGGGTAGGAGGAAGAGGGGGGGCCCGCAGAGAGTGAGGGGTGGGGGTTGAGAACATCGGTTAGGAATGAATGATTATTACACAGTACAAAAACACACATGTGCACACACACACACACGCACGCACACACAGACAGACACGCAGGCGCACACACACACACACATCAACAATACACACATACACATACGCACAAACACGCAGTTATACAACTACTCAAGCACACATATTATATACACGACAGTGCCAGACCTCACTCATGCCTGGCAGCGCTGCCGACGGTTCAGACCTTGATCTACCTGAACTGTCTCACCGACCTTGGCGCTGACAGACAGGTGAGTGACATCGATGTGGTGGTCAGAGCAGGCCAGGCCAGTTTGTTTACGGAGAGTTTGTGCTGTCTGTCCAGGGGGGTCACACTGACCTACTTTCTGTGTCATGTTGCTCACCTTGTTTGTTTTTCTATCTTCTACAGCGCTGGCACGGACAGAACTCAGCCGTCCTGAAAGGCAGACAGACAGACAGGCAGACGGACCGACAGACAGACAGATAAAAATAGAAACAGACAGACAGACAAACAGAGAAACAGAAAGACAGACAGTCAGACAGACAGCCAGGCGGTCAGTCAGATAGACAGACAGACAGACAGATAGACGAAAACACTTCATTGCCTCCTCCCTGCTCTTCATCCTGTGGCTACGGATCTGTGACGACACTGCAAATATCCACACACAATCGGAGACGAACAGTGATGTGATGAGAATCTGCGTAAAGAAACAAAAAAGTTTTCTTACTCCATCCTGCACTTGTGTGTTGTCCCCATGGCTGGCTGCCAACGGCCCCCCTCCCCTCTGACAGAGACAGATCAAACAGCTGGCCGGCCCAGCCAGCCGTATAATCGGGCGATCGATACCACCACGCCATATGGAAATGTCCTCGGGCCTGATGTGTGACACCCACCGGCTGCCGCTCAGAAGGGAATCGGATAAATGATGGATCGCGGATAAACAGCAAAGGTATGTTATGTGTACAAAATGTATCGTATGTGCTGTGAAATCTGCGACCCCGTTTTTTCCCCGCACCTAGGTGAATCCCCTTCTGATCTCGCGAGAGTGATTAATACCTAATTTGAATACAGGAACGGGATTTCGCGAGATTTAGGCTGAGTAGCCAACATAGAGCCGCGGATTTCGCAACACATAGTATATATGTCATTTGCTTTCCCTGTTTCATAACTCGGTCTCTTACTTACTTCCTTTTCCTTGTACTAGGTTTCTTCTTCAGTACTGCAATCTCCTGTTTAGCGTTGGTCTGTTAAATGTAAAGGAAGTGGTAAACCAGCTCTAGAGCTATTGTGCTATTCCGTTGTACTACCAGATATAAATAAACTGCCAAATAACTTTGGTCAAATATGGAATTGAACTGTGACAAAAAGAAGACGTACAGTTTTTGTTCTTTAACTACACACATTATGAACAACACTTTTTTAATTGACAATTATGTTTGTTCTTTCTTCACCAGTGTCTCTCAAATTATATTTATTTCATCTGCATATTGTGCCGTGTGGGCTTAAAGTTTCAATGTATACAGATGTTTCTCCTCTGAGTAGGAACAGGGATAAATCAACCAGAAAATTCGAGATTGATGGGTGACAAAAGCACTCGTGTGATAGTTTTCCATTGATGTAATGAGACTAGTCATCCACTCATCATCTATGTAATATACTCGCTAATTACATTATGTATGAGCAGGCTGAGATGAGATACAAAAGCATCGACAAAAAATTCTGAGGCCGATTAAAAAAAAAAAAAACAAACTTACTGCTATTTATCTCTCCAATGGATTGTGTCTGTTTTTCATCCTGTTCTAAACCTTTTTTTATTTCAGGTTTCTTTTGCCCCCCCCCCCCCTCCCTTTCCTCTCTCTCTTTCTCTCTCCCTTTCTCTCTCTTTCTCTTGCTTGTTAAATGCCTGCCCCGGAATATTCTTCACGGGTTCAGGACTTGGTCTTTTAACCTCCTGGATGGAGGTTATCTCGTCTCTTTCTCTCTCTCTCTCTCTATATATATATATATATTGTTTGTTTGTGTTGGGGTTTAACGGCACATCAGCACGACAATGGCTATATTATGCCCAACACGGTGGGTACATTTACTCGTTAAAAGGCTGATCAATGTATATACATATATTAAACTATAATCCTGAACGGAACGCATTAAAACGATGATCAACGTATACATATATATTAAACTGTAATCCTGAACGCGTTTATCAGTTATAAAAGGATATCAAAGTGTTCATATAAATTTCGGTCATCAAATATTGTCTAACGAAACTAGAAAGATACATGTGATATATATATAATTCATCTAGAATGTTTCAGTGCAGTGGTGATGTTGATGGCCAAGTGATTAGGCCGTCGATCTTCAGGTCGTAATGTTCCGTGTTCCAATGGTGAATGCTGGCGAAGTTTTTATCCTTAGGTAGGCCTAAGACACTTCAAAAGCACTTCCTGACTCGACCCAGATAAAATTAGATACTACACCACGGACAGGGAAAGTTATTGTTAGACAAGTTTGGATTTCAGCATCTAACATTTACAACAGGCAGCAGCTTTGTATGTTTCCAGGAACCCAAGAACATAATTATGTGAGTGTCTCCTTTGGGTCTGGGTAAGAAGCTTACAATAGATTATAATACGTTTTATGATCGCACTATGCGCAAAAGCAAGCACTGTTAACATGGTCTTTATTACATGTATTTTCATTTCTCCCCAATTCTCCCCATTGCAGTACTTCTCCTTTGATCCGATATGAACTCTTCTTACTACGTTCTTTTTATCTACTTTCTATCTCTGCTAGTCCATTGGCCGTCTGTTTTTTTGTCCCTTCCCGCTGTCCACCCTAAATATTTACAGTAATAGGCACGAAAGAAGGGTGTTGATGAGTACGAAAATCTGGCTCTGCAAGTGGGCTTTCTTTACTTTGAGTGTCAGAGGTGAGCTCCTCCCTTCTTCCTTCGATCTTTTCTTCCTTCAATCCTTGATTTGTTCCTTGATTTCTCCCGTCCATTTCAATTTCCTCCATTACCCCTTCATTCTCTCCTTCCTTCTTTCTTTCATCCTTCCTTCCTTGGTTAAGTGCTGGCGAGCATGAAAATCTGGTTCTGTCAGCGGGTTTGCTTCACTTCGGATGTCAGAAGTAAGCCACCTATCATAGACATAGCAATGCATACTATTACGACTGAAATAGGATTATGTCTACAGTTATACCTTCTTCCTCTATTCTATCTTTCCGTCCATCCTCTCTTCCATCTTTCCTTCATTGTTTCCGTCCCTTCTTTCCTCTTCCTTCATTCCCTGCATCCTCCCTCTTTTCCTAATTTCTTCCCTTCTTTCTTCTTTCTCTCTTTTTACCGCTCTTTTCTCCCTGCCTCTGTCTATGCACTATGTTATTCTCTCTTAGAATAGACCCCGCCCTACCTCAGGATTACCGTTTCAGATCATGGCGTGTTATTATTACCGACAGAAAGTTATTTTAACCGTCCTCTGGCACTTACAGTTCCTTAAAATAATGGCCGTACAATCACAAATGCTGGTTCAGTGCGGGAAAAACATTAAGCTTGGACATCTCAAAAGGCCAATATGTTCAAACAGTGGGTCTTTATAACTCTCAACTAGCCGCATGAAACTGATTTTTTTTTTTTTTTTAGGTCGTTGTCAGTAAAGGGGTTAAGCCAGTTTGTATCACATTATATTATATTGAAAAAGAACAACAACAGCCAGGAAAACAGGAACGTTGCATATTTCTTGCCTTAACTCCCAGCTATATAATTGATTCAATGGCATTCAAAGAGTTAATGGAGGTTGAAGAGCGGAAGAGACACCTAAATACCCGAATCCAGACATTGGGATGGATCAGATGAAGAATTTCGGTTATAACTAAAGTTGTTCAGAATAAAATACAGACTATAACATTACAGTATGTAAAATAAGGCTATGGAAAAGGTAGGTAGATTATAAGATTTACAATCACGAACGTCAAATCCAGCTTATCACTTTCATAATGTGTGTGCCCTCGTGTGGTATCTCAAGTGATAATCTGATGTACACAGACGGTGTATCCCGAGCTCTCAGTTAGAACGCTCAGCAGAATTATTTGTGGCCCTCCCTGGTGAAAACTTTGTCACTTGATTGTTCCCTCTTTCATGTTCATAAGATTTGGTTCCCCTGCGAATATTTTGTTCCAATCAAGCCTATATGTGGCTATGATTTGCCAATCTCCTTTACTGATGTGTGAAAAAACTAACTAGATAATTATTATAGAAGGCAAATGACAGGAGGAGAAAGCGATAAACTGGACAGATGCTTTGAAAACCAAATGAAAACCAAGGAGGGGGACCCATAGATGTCCAGTTTTTAATATTATTTCTGTCTCGGCCCCTAATCATGAGGTCCCACCATAACAACTGAAAAGATCAGAATGAGTAGATACAACTTGGTTTGAGTCAATAGTTTCAGTTAGACACATCAGTGTTTAGGAAAACAACAACAACAACAACAACAACAACAACAAAACTAGTTTTATTTTATTTGTCATTTGTGAAAAGTGAACATAGACACGAGGATTTTCGCTCTTGGTCTTAGACACACCCTAGATAAAAAAAAAAAAGTAAAAGTACCATTCCTTGGCCCCAAGAGGGGAAATTGGCTTGGCCATTTCAGACAGTGTCGCCGCAGTGCAGCGCCACTATACTGATAGATGCTAGATTGGAATCCGTAAATATGGATGTTGAGGGATAGGCCATAGATTACTTGGAACAGCTGTCTGGATAATGACGTGATGATAATATAACCAAAAAAAAAAAAAAAATAAATAAATAATAATAATAACCTATGGAAACACAACACAAAGAAGTATCATTAGGCTTACATAATATAGTTTATTCAAACATTAGAACTTTTGACAAATGGAAATCAGGCAGTAACAAACTGTTTGCTATGTACTCCGTAAAACTGTGATAGACATACACTCATGTTCTTCCCTCACTTTCAAAACTGACCATTCTACTCAAAGCAGGCAGATAATATATTCTCTCGTAGACGTCTAGCAAGTCGAAGCACTTACACAGAGATATCAACAGCTGATATCTAGTCTATTTTGCCATAGGAAAAATTCAATGTTCAAGCGGGTCATCATCTTGTTAGCCCAATAGGTGAGTGTAAGCCAGAGAGATTATGCAGCACCAGCACCACCAGCAGCACCCTGAATTGCGGCGGCCAAGTTGTTGGCTCTACAGGTGACCTGGCAGTCGGCCAAGCAGAGAGGTGTTTGCAGGACGCAGTCAGCACGGCTCAGGGCGTCAGTAGCGGCGCTCTGGCATTCGGTGAGAGCGGTTTCACATTGGGTCTGGCAGCTGTCCACACAGCCACAGATGGCATCACAGATGTTACCACATGTGGCGAAGTCAACGTCGCACAGGTTGCCGAAGAGACCAGAGGCCTCACACAAAGGCTTGCCCAATCCACAGAAACCAGAACACAGCTCTGTACATGGGGTAGCCGTGCTGGTGTGAACCAAGAGGATCACCATGGAGAAGATAACCAAACCTGTAAATGGATTAAGTAATTAACTCATTGAGTGACTGATTTGAACTATTTGATCATATAACCAACCGACCGAATAATAAATGGCATGCCTGACTGATTACTGACCATCTCTACTATGAATGAGCTATTGGCCGATTGTTTCATTATTTGACTGATTGATTGATTGATTGACTAATTAATTGATTAATATGATTAGTGAATCTTGAGCAGATTGGATTTTATCTGTAGACTCGTGAAGACCTTATAGTAAGGCTTTGTTTCAGATACAAGATCAACATGGTCATTATGTAGGATTGTATGATTTAAAACAAAAAACAACAAAAAACAATGTGTTGTTATAACCAGTTTTTGTGACTATTTGGATACCTACTTATTTTTTTTTAATCTCTGAACGGATTCTAACCAAATTTGGCTTACAGCATTAAAAAAAATCAAAGAAAAACAACCTATAAATGAACAGTTGTACGTTTTGTAGAAAAATAGTATTAAGTATAAAAGAAGTCGAAATTTGAAACGTCCCTACATGGCATTTAAAAACGAAAATCCTAAACTTTTATTTAGAATTTTCTTTTGCAGAAAAAGAGCTCAACTTCAAAACTTTTGAGATATTATTAATATGCCAAACAATACATTCTACAAGTTTCATCAAGTTTCACTAACATTTTTCGGAGGAGATACCTTTTAAAGATAGCCAATTTAAAGACATAAAAATCCAAGGTGACGCTTTGCCATGCCATGCCGAGCGGTCGAGAAAGTCGATTTTTTTTTTTTTTTTAGTTTTTCTCTTATTTCGAAATGCCGAATTCAATGGAAAAGGTCCAATAATCTATCTGTATGAATGAAGAAAAATCCCCCCCAGAACGCGCCCTCTCCCTTTAAATGTAATGTAAAGAAATGAATAAAAGAAAACATATCAATTATTTTTCTCTTCACACTATTTGTGTTAGCAATGACAAGTAATTTGGCCAATAATAAAAATGACTCATTTGACAATAACGTCATATTTCCCCATGTCATAAGTTATAACTCTAAGCAACTGGAAACGTCGGTGCAGTTGATAATGTAAGTAAGGCAAAAGGTAATCCTAAAAGTGTTTAGTAAAAACAAGTGTAACTACACAAGATTCTGTAGTTATTTTTTAATAGTAATAAGTAATTGAGGACCTCTATACACCACTTTTTTCCATGCCATGTTCAAGCTCTAAGCACTTTACAATCTGTTGTTACCCCGACTACTGTTGGAAACACGCGTCACATCTGTTCTCAGCTTCCCGTGGGAAGAATACATACAATGAAGATGCCCGCCTAACTTTCAAATTCTTAGGCATTCAAATCCTTATCGGTCTTACAATAACGTTCACTTGCAATTATTCATGGTCCAGAAATGACAGAAACTGCCTAAATGCAGCACCAGACCAGTGTTGTTTTGTTTCTATAATTCGAATTGTTTGTTCATTGAGAAGTAATTAAAATACGTAGTAAAGCGAATGAACCCTTAAGCAGATCGTCCTACTGGCGCTTGTCGATTTGAAATCTCTTTCACTAAATCCACTCACAATGACAATTGAAAGTGTCAAATCATTATAGCAAGATTCTTAGAATGATCCCTCACACATGAAATTAAGAAAATAATGAATTTCAACAAGCGTTTTATTACATGCATGTTAATTCAAACAGACTATCGCATTTTCGTTCCTCGGAGAGAAAGAGATCAAAGAAACATTAGCTTATAAACCTTCGCATTCGGGGTAAAAAGTTTCGTTCGAATTTTGACCGGGCCCGACATTTTGTCCTTGGGAAAGACATTATACACACATTTGCTAATTCCAGTTTGTTAATGTTTGTACCCCATTATAGACATACAACGCTATTGTTGAACCGATGAGGATTTAAGCCCCCAACAGGCACGTTTCCCCTCCCCACAGAAAGCTGAGAGCTGACGTGTCTTCAATGGGCCTCTCAGGAATGAAAATAGATACTAAAACGCACAGAGCAGAACTGTACTGGAATAGGTGATATGTGAATGCTTTTTTTCCTATTAGTACACACTGCTGTTGTGTAAAACAAAAACAAAAACAAAAAATCTATTGCCAAAGAATATAGAGTTGATTTCAGCCGGAAAGGGTTAAATCTTTCTCCTGACACAAACAATATGTTGTCTTAAGACTTAGGATGGTAAAGGACTACAGTCCGAGCAACTACATTACCACGTCATACTCACCGTTCATATTGGTACTGTGAGTTGTGTCTGTGACCAGCGGGAAGACCCAGTGAAGTTTAGAGATCTGTCTCAGTGGCTGAGTACTGGAGTCCTGTCCGCCTCGGCCTTATATACACCAGATCTACCATCTGACGTACATGTGTTAATGGCATGTTATAGGACCACGTATAACATTCATATTTTACATTTGTTTCTGCACCGTCAGGAATTGTTGAGTGGATTTTGCCCTCTCCCTCTCTTCTTTGTTTTGTCTTGTTTGGTTTTTGTTACGTTGTCATGTGTAACACCACATTTAATCAATAAATTTACAAGGATAGCCTTATGCTCCTATTCCTTTTAATCTACTTAAAATAACATTGAAGTACCAATAAGAATAAGTCAAAGTTAATTTTTTTCATAGATGCTCAAAGACAGAAAACAAACAAACAAACAAACAACAACAACAATAACAACAACAACAACAACAACAATAACAACAACAACAGTAGCAGCAGCAGATGCAGTAGGAGCAGCAGCAGCAACAACACCAGCAACAACAACAACACCAACGACAACAACAACAACAACGACAACAGCAACAAAAACAACAACAACAACAACAACAACAACAACAACAACAGCAGCAGCAGCAGCAGCAACAACAACCAGTTTTGTCAAAATGTCAAAATTTCAATTAGAACACTTACTACCGATTGAAATCCCACATATCGGTTACAGTTTTCGTTTACAGGCACATTACGCAAGTATCACCGAACAATATCATAAAGAGGAACTCTGTCTCCCCTCTCTCTTCTTCCTCTCTCTCTCCATTTCCCTTTGAACTCCTCTATTTTGTTCTCCTTGCTATATGGTTACTCAAAAATAACTTGCTGAACAGAACCCATTGACCAAATTGGAGTCAGATAGGTCAAAGTTGACCATAACTGATGTTTCTAAGGCGTTTCCACAATGTCCAGATTTGCTTTTTTCCAAGTGGGATATACTAGTGATCAATGTTTACTAGAGGGAATCGCAAAAAAAAAGAAAAAGAAAACTCTCTTCCCCGCCCCCCCCAAAATAAACTAACCTCCCTTCCCATAATAGCAAAGAATCAGAAACAGACCACCCCCCCCCCTTCCCCCCACCAGCCAAACCAATCAAGACAACTCCCTCCATCCAAAAATAGCAAACAAAGAAATTAAACAAACAACAAACAAACAAACAAAAACAAACGAACGAAAAAAAAAAAAATCAACAAATCAGATTGACAAATCATACAACAAAATCACGTACATACAACATACAACACAAATAGAACTCTTTAGATGTATCATTTAAATAATAATTCAGGGTGTGTAAATTCATTTCAGGTTCCCCAAGCAAACAAATGAAGTGATAAAAAGAAAAGAAACCATGAATTACCCCCCTCCCAGGCCTCCTCCCCCCCCCCCCAGTTCTCAAGTTTTGGAGACGTTATTCATGGGGGAAGGGGTGGGGGGGGGGGGTGGGAGATGAGTCCTTCTTTTGGCTTTTTTTTAAAAATTATCCTGTGACGGAATCAGTGATATCTGTCAAACCGTGACAGCCATCCAAAATCAAAATGTGTGGACTTTAAAAGAGAAACACTTGGAATGCAAACATGTGTGACGACCTGGGGAGAAGGCCCAGCAGTTTAAATTTCAATTGTTTACAAGGGGTGGAGAGGGGGAGCAACATTTTGAAATAAGTTTTTAGATTTAAAAGATTATTGGGGTTTGTTTTTCTCTTGAAAGTCATGCGTTTTTTAGAAGATATAAATAGTACTCAGAAAATGAATGTTCCATTCTAACGTTTTTGAGCCATGGTCATTGAACGGATTTCCCGGGGTACTGTCAGTCGGGATTCTTTTTCTTTTTTTTTTTGTTGTGAAGCCTTTCAATCCTAAGAGAAAGGATTATCTGGGCTTTTTAGAAGCTGGCAATTTTTACTGAGCAATTTTTGTGGGTAGAAATTTGGAATTTGGAAATTTTGCCCCCACAGCGGCACTCAGGCCTACTCTTCCATCGATATTGAACTGCCAAGGATTCTTTAACGTGCGTAACGTACACACGGGACCTCCGAAATATATTCGCCCTTATCCGAGAAGGCTAGACGTCGGGCT
>JBCAUA010092655.1:0-10462 GCA_038406235.1 Peronia verruculata
GTTATCATGCAAACAAACACAGATTTGCCCCCAGTTCGACAGGGATCAGTGGATTCAATTGTGCGCGGTCACGTGACAGGAGAGGTGACTCCAGTTCATCTAAGCTCCTTGGTCCTAACAGACCACTAAGGGCTGCCTTTTTTTTTACAAATGGGGCAAGAATGCTTTACTTGTATAATGTATTTCCACCAAGATGTCATACAAATGAAGTCATGAACAACTAAAATGTATATGAGTGCCGTTTCTTCCTATCCATAAGCACAGCGAAAGGAGGTGATCATATCAGACTTACAATTTGTCTTAAATGTCGTTAAAATCACATTTCTTTTTATTTTAAAATACAGTAAAGTATAACAGATTAAAGGTACATTTAGTAATATCTGGAAAATACACGAGTTGGCATAACAGTCTTGAAATTAATATATAATGGTGTATAATATATTTATATATATTGTATTCCGTTTCAAAACGTTTCTTCACTATCACTCCATTGATAAATAAGCTAGTGTCAATAATTTTTTCCATTAACACTAATCACAAGAGGACACGGATCTCCTTAGATTTGGACAATTTTTGCAGCGGTTCTAAGAGCTGATGGACATACGAAGATTATGAATAAAGTCGTCATGCCAGAAGAAGTACAACAAGGGATACCAAATACAAGTGCTGTATAACAGCCACAAAGCGACAATGCTGTTCACAGAGGATGTGTCCTCCCCTCGTGGACAGCGACTGACTATTGCATAGGGAACGGTACAAAGATATACAACACTTCCCAGAATTAGTCCGCGAAACAGACAGATTCTGATGGCGGTGCGAAGTAGTTTCTTTGAGTCAGGCCTCTCTTTAAACAAACACATATGTAACGATCTTGTGGGGGAAATACCGACACGCAACTTGAAGCATGCCCATAGGGAGCGCACAGGTAATTGCCTGTTGCTCAAATCCGAAGTCGATGTATCCATTTTTTGATAGGCATTGTCTACATCTTTGGTCAATTTCACTTTCTTCGAGGATTTCAAGTCCTTCTGGAAGTGGGACGGGCTTGATAGGGTGCTAGGTATGAAATTCACCTGACTCACGGCGGTTGTTGACATGTCACTAACGTATAACCTTGTCTCTGTTTCTGTCACGAGTTCGTCGTAATTAAGCAACGTTGGAGAAACGTCTGCCTCTGTGTCTGATGTGCCATGCACTTCTGTGGCATGTGCTTCTTTTTGTTGGGTGGCCGTGCGAATCAGGGGCCAAGACTTTCTGAGTAACTGTTGAGACTCGGTCTCTGTGTCGGACACTGTGCCAGCATAACTCCTTCTTACCAAGCTGTGTATCATGGGAACGTTCAGTGGGAAGATATCATAGCCCTCCACAATGGGAGTGGGTGAGAGATGTGGAACACGGACCATAGGCACAACTAGGTACTCAGTCCTGGGCTCTTGACTCATATCATACCCCGTAGAGCCTGATAAGGATTCTGCTTCAGTTATTGAGCCCCCGGAGCAAAGTGCGCCGTCCTCTTGTCTCGCAGTGGGTTCTTTCATGTCCTCCACTGTACCTTTTTCCATGAGCATATGTGCTTGACGTGTGGCAGAAGTTTTAAGTCTATGCATCATCTTAATCAATGTGAAAGCTATGCAGAAGTGTGAGAATGGGATGATTGGCGCCAAAATAACTAGGACAAGAACAGAGATGTAGATGTCATACCAACAACTGCTAACATACGAATGTGTACAACGTTTTAATCGGTCACTAAAGATATATTTCGGTCCTGGATCAATCGGCAAAACAGGAATAGCGGCATTCATTATAGAAAATAACCATGCCGATACCAAAACAATTGAATACAGTTTCTTATTTAAGTAGCTGAAGTATAGGAAAGGTTGTAAAACACGAAGTGTGCGATCAATGGCTAAAAGCACTTGGGTAACCATACAACAAATGTAAGCAGATTGGAAGAGAAAGGCGGTCATGAAACAAATGGGTTTGCTGAGCACCACGGAAAAACATTGAGACGAACTGCAGGTGAGAACACGGGCTGTCACTGGCATCACCCACAGCAAGAGGATCAAATTACAATTGACCACGTTGATGAGGAAAATATACCGAGCTTGCTCCAGAAGCTGCCTGTGGCGTTTGATGACCACAAAGAGCACGGTCAAGTTGAGGACCAGACCAGTGAGTTGAATGATAAGTAGGAAGACAAGCTGGAGAGACAAACCCACAGGACTGCTGACCGTTGGTGTCTCCGGAGTCTGGTGGACACCTCGCATGACCTGATCTCAAGTCCTCCATGCACTGCGTCCATTTTCTAACTTCCTTTCATATCTGCGCACAAATAATAGCTTTTTGCGCCACTTTGGGGAATGCCCATACAGTTTATGAATTCTAAAAAGACCTTTTTTTTTTTTTTTTAACCCTCCAGTGCGGAAAAAAAAAAAACGGGGGAGGAAATATCAGGTCAAATAGTTTTCCAATCACTACTATTGAATTACATGTACATGTATTATAGATTAAGATAGACAAGATAAATTGTATTTGTCCGCAGAAGGAAATTCCATTCACAGCTGATGAGACACAATATAATTATATTACTATGTAAAACACATTCGCTTGACAGGCAGACAAAAATATCAATCACATTAGTAACATTGTCCCTGTTTGATTAAGGTACAGCTGATGGCATAAATGAATTTCTGTAATTCACGATTAGTCCTTACATGCAACAAACATCCAGTTCATATGAAACAGTTCAATTGATTATAAATTGGATGCATGTAATCTTCCCGAATTAAGTTCTGCTTTGATATTGTTACAACAATTTCCTTTAATAATTTTGCTCGTTCTGTTGATAAATCTATTCATTCTCCCCTTGTCTTGTTCATGAATATTTAAAGCCCAAGCTGTCACACAAAAAGTCATACCATTCTGTGTTGTGGATTTATAAAACATATTGATTAAGATGTTGTCTATATCAAATGATTTCAGTTTTCTAATAAAATTAGAAGAGAACTCACGGCCTCCGCAGAAGATTAAAAATATAATATATATATATGTATAGCCCTGTGACTAAAAGTGTATGGCAAGCATGAGCATCTCGATGCTGATATTTTGGTTTACTCAAAGAAACCGCGTCATACATGAACTATTGATCGCACAATTAGGATAAAGCAGCCTCGCGAGTTTGTATTCCATTATTACTGCATTTGTATTATAATGTCAAAATTTATAAGCTTTTTGGGGGTTTATGTACATAGAAACACAGATCCATATGCAAGAATGTTATGCACCAAATTTCACATGGATCCATTCAGCAGTTTTCGAGTCCATAAGCTTATTGTGGGTTTTCTTGCAATTTTAGAATACAGATATAGACGTTTATTCATCTTAGAGTGGTCATGCGTGTCCAATTTTGAATTAATAGTTACTCCCCAATATTTATATGCTCTTACTTGCTCAAAGCCTTCATCCTTAATGTCAATAAGTGAATGGAAATCTTTTTTTTTTCCTGAAGTCAACAATTTGTTCTTTCATTTACTTGATGTTGAGATGAAAAAATGATCGTCACATCACTTGCTACATTTTTCTGTAGCATGTTTATATATATGAAATCAACTGACTGAAATCAAGCTTCACTGGTGGTGTCGTCAGCAAATTTAATGATCGGAAAACTCTTGTGCCCACTTGCAGAATCATTTTTGAAGAGAACACAGCCTTGAGGTGCCCTGGTATTTGCTAACAATATTTCAGACAGCATAACAGAAAAGACGAATGTGACCTAACATGTTGAAAAACCCAAGATAAATCCTCTTACAAACGTCATGTGGTTCATGTCTGTTTTAAGACATATACTCACGTCCAAAAAATATGGCAAATGATTATTATGGTTTGTTTGATATTCATCACTGTTGCTATGATATAGTTTGAAGATATGGACTATCACCAGTAATTTACTCCATACCTTAACATTTCACCTAAAACAACAATCAGAATGAGAAACTGACTACAAAGATCAGAAGCATTAGATTAAAGAAGAAAGAAAATGAAAAAATGGCTAGCTCACTTTCCCATCAAAATTTCTTGTTTGTGTGCGTGTATATGTGGGTTTCAAAACAGTCGACTGGCCGTGTCCCTCTGACATAACATACACATGCTCTTTCATGTCTTGTGGCTTAAGTTCAATCTTTTACTCATAGAGAGTTTATCTGAAATTCTAAGATCTATTCTGTGGTAAGGAATCAGTAAGGTTCTACAATGTAATTTGTCATAAAGACTAATTAATAAAAATAGACATTTTTTTCTCTCTCATAATACCTGACTCCTCAGACTTCTCTATCGCCAGGAGAGACCAATAAATTTTCACTATTTTAAAAATACATTTTTAACAAGTAATCAACAGGAAATAATTTTTATCTTTTGCTGATTTATTAGAAAAATGATAGCATTTGTAAGTCAAGTGTGTCAAAATCATTGAAACACAATTGCATTATTTAACTATTGGACAAATTACTAATGAAGTAAAAGGAATTTGCACTTCATTTTTTTTCCAATCTAACTGAATTACAATGAACTGTAAAATAAAAGGATTCAGTGTGTACAACAACAAAAATAAAAACATTCAAAATACGCATTTAGTAGTAAAGAATCTCATTGTCTGTTTCACACTCTGAAATCATACATGTGAAACACCAAAACCTTCAAGCTTTAGAAAGCATATTTTAGATATGATGCTAATTGAATTTGATGTAATGACTCAAGATAATAATTATAATCCAGTAGAAATGATATACAGTATATAATATACATTTTAACAACCATTCATTAACACAGCTGCCGGCCTGTTCACGACCAAAAATGAAAACATCTTGCAAAACGTAATTATCAGCATAATGCACAATTGGTATCAGGTATAGTATTCCATGATTTACAGAATCAATTAACATGTAATAAAAGCAAAGGTAAATAGATACTGTGTACTAATCATCTTATCACTGAAAAGTGTAAATCTTGTGATTGAATAGCAATTCTTTTACAAAATAAGAGAGAAAAAAAAGTTTTCAGCCCATGAATGACACAATTTTCAAAAACAGAAAAATATTTCAATGTTAATAATATGTCATTAGCATTATAATAGTATGGTATATACTATACAACAAAGGCGCTAACAGGAAACAACCCCTGGACAACAAAATGGGAGCCCTTATCTTCCCTGTGTGACAAATAGGGGAATTGGTTAATAAATTAACTTACTGATTCACCTGTTTATCTGTCGGAGAAGTTAAGGGTCTGCTTTATGTTGTACAGGGATTAATCCTATTCACCTCTCTGTTGCACAGCCAATAATATATAGCTCATAAAACATTATTTTTCTGTCAGTAGAATAACACATTTCTACATGTGACTTGCAAACTTCAGTTTTACAATCATCAACAAATTATTTCCAAAACAAGTAAGCACATGCAGAGGATGAAAAAAACTGCAAAAAAAAAAAAATATAAAGATGTAATGAATTATTTTATTGCGATATTCAAATAAGACCACAATTCTTTTTCAATAAATTCCCTTATTTCATGATATGACAAAGCTGGCTAATGAAAATTGTTGTTTTAACATTATTAGATGACTGGGTTTCCAAAACATCAGTCCAGGATTTGAAATGACTGTCTTCAAGGTACATACCTTGCAAAGATTACATATAAATTAACTGTGTGGTAAATTGCTTTCATACCAAAAATCAACAACACTGAGTTTTACAATCTGTCTAACTAATGATCTGTCCTGAATAGTAGGCCTATAATGTGACAGAATACCAATTTTCCCTTTAATCTCTGCATAATTTTTGGCAAAAATGTTCTAATGAATAAAATTAATGCTTTATCATATTAATGCATATAATATGAAGCCATATGTATATATGAATTACCATATTTGCTGACAAACCAAAATACACAACAATTCATTAGGATTTTTTTTTTTTTTTAAAATGACATGAGAAATCATTTTTTTTTTTTCGGAATAGTTGTATTCTGAAAAAAAAAAAAAATGTCTGAAAAAGGAGGGACCATTTAAAATATTATGTGTCTAGCATTAAATCTAAACAAAAAAAAGGTAGTGAATAAAATTTTCCAAATGCATATGGTCATGGAAGAAATATACTGTTATATTAGTTTTTATAAAAAAATTCAACAGGATGTCAAAATGTATATGTATATGTGAAGAGAATCTCAACAACTGTGCTACAATTGGTAGCTTGAAAGACTTGCTAGTATGAACAACCTGAACGCTTCCCTTAAAAAAGACATAGGTATAACGCATCAGAGCCCTGTGTGCAGAAATGGTCAATCAATATCATAGACAGAATACTGATAGTTGATAGCAGTTTACAACAATCTTTGCATCACTTCCTATACCAGATTTCAGAGTTTTTCTCAGTCTTCAGCTGTTGTGAAAAGCACTTGTATGTAATACTGGGCTTGGAATACTCCAGATAGAGCAAAATTTGACATTTCTTGTTGTTTCCCAGGCTTTTAAAAATAAAAATGTAAGAAGATGTATTATCTCTGTCATTTAAAAATACATACAAGCAACACAAGAAATACCATAGCTTAACAATGGCACAGAGAATGTAGTTAATGCAGATTTGAATATTTATGCAAACATGACTGTACTGAGTATGGTTTTCTTCCAGCAAGGGTATTTCTCTCCCCCCCCCCCCCCCCAACAATATAAATATCACACAGATAACCCCCTGATTTGTAGCAAAGCCACAAAGAGCAAAAGCAGTCAAACAATGCTAATATTTTGACTCCAGGGATGCCTTCTGGTGACAGACATTTGACACACAATGAAAATAAAACTGAAAAGAAAAAAAAACATTTCATATGAAAGGGGAAGAAATAAAGAAAAGAAAAAAGAAAAATTGGGGGAACAAAACTGATCTGATTCAGACATATAAACATTCATGAAGATATATTGTTCATGATTTCATCTACGTCCATAGGCCTATCACACCTTTTCTGGAGTGTAAAAAAAAAGATAAGACAGAAAATAACTGACACATTATTCCATACTGAAATCAGGTGAATACTATTAACTTTACCAGCAATAGGGTGTTCCTTTCACTGGGGAACTGTTTTTGTACAAGTACAAAAAAGAAAATGGCACCATCTATTTGGACCTATTGGTGCAGCTAGACCTGAAGTCTATTTGGGCCTACTAATGCACCTCTGTCCGTGCATTATTGTATCCAGTTACTTATATCCCCCCCTCCCCTTGATCTCCCCACAAAAAATGCAAACAGACGCTCCCATGTGCAAGCCAACACAAAACTGTTTCACCTTTACTATTTGGTCCAACTCTTTTATTTACTAATGTTTTCTCCTTACAATAGTAGGCCCAGATAGACGCTCGGAAGAAAAATACTCCCAGGATACTTGAGGGTTTGAATGATTTAATGAAAAGATACATGATATGTTCTCTTTTTGATGAAGCTCGTTTTCTGGAAAAAAATTCACTTTTTACCCAATAAATGATAAAAGACAATCTCTGGGTGCAAATGTCATATATCAATTCCAGGGGTTTTAAGTAAGATATTAAAACAATTCATCTCTGGTGGGACAACTAGCTAAGTCAGCTTATAAATTCTGTATACTGAAGTTGACTGAATTTATCATTGATAATTAATTATTCTTCATCCTGAATAATATGTTTCTCTTCATAGTAGAGCTAACAGAGGGCTAATGCTTGTATTACAAAGTAAAAGGTTTTATATCAATTTTCACCTTTGAAATTTTCAGCTGTCAGCAACAGAAACAGAGTATGTGAATAACATGAATTCAATCATACAAGTGCCAAGAGGACAATCTTGTCATATACTTATTCAGAAGACTTGCATAAACATGACATTCATACAGACATAGCATAAAATGTCATTTTGTGAACATGAAACGTCAGTGTCGTAACACAAATCTTGACACTTTCAGCAATGGACCCATTCACTTTCAGAATCTCTTTGTGATCACTTGATAGGGATCCAAGCTCTGTGTGGTTAGCATGATGATAGAGAAACTCTATTCCTTTGTGTACATGTAGAACTCACTGCACTCTAAATAGTTCATACGTTGTTGTGCAACTTAAGAGTGAATAGACTGATTAACTTTTTGATGCATCTTAATTGTAAACACAAATCATTTTGTACTTTTCTTCACAATGTGGTTTCAGATTTGGAATGTCCACTACTACTGACATTTTTAGAGTTGAAATACAAGTTCAGTTCTTTCAGCCATTCAGCTTATGATATTTTTCAGTTATACTGTCATTATTCTTGTGTCAATACCTCTACAAATACTGGCTTTGATTAACCACTGCGCCTTTGACCACTTCATTGTATTTCATTTTGTGTTCTGTTTTGTTTTGTTTTTTTTTCAATAAAGCAGGAAATGTCAAAAACAACAACACAATAAAACAAATTCAACAAATGTTGTAAAATGTAAAAATTAAGTACTATGAAGACTGCATCAAGAAAACTTAGTTCAGTAGTATATAAATATATTTGTTATTTTATGATATTAATCCATACTTTAAAAACTACATATATGTCTCGCATCCAGTGGAAATGAGATGTAAGTCGCTGGGCTGTAGTGGAGAGATCGGGCTTTGAATGTGATGAGGGGGGCATTACATATAAATTTTTTTTTTCATTGCAGAAATCGAAAAGTGCATTCATTTCTGAATAAGACAATATCGGTCTTACCCTCGATTTATAAATATTTCTTCATTAAATTGGGTTTATATGAGATAGGTATGTAGATTTATGCCTTCAACTGTTCATTTAACTCACTAAGGACAAAGGATGAGATATCTTGTTTTGCGGGTTCAAATATTTGGTACAAAAAACGAGATAACTTGTTGGTTACCTAGCAATTTTTTATCAACATCCAGACCTTGTTGCAAGGTCAATTATCCACGTTTTCATAAAGAATGATCACTCTGGTGAACTATATACTGCATCTTGCGGGAGCTTTGCACTCAATGAATGTCAAGGATGTTGAGAAGAAGTGCGAAAGATGTGATAGAATTCCATTATAATCTGTTGAAATCAAGTTGTAAAAGTTAATAAAGATAATAAAATTTTATTTTCAGGTTGTCTGACGTAAGTGTCATACATGTTTGTTATTGTCGTAATCTAAGTGTTAAATGATGCGTAACTGAGATCATGCTGAAATTGAGCTTAGTGAGTTAAATTCGATTTTCACAGAACCGACCTTGTCTCTTTAAACTGCAATATCTCTGGCTAGAATAGAGCTAGCTCAAAACTTTTTTCACTAACTGAAAGGGTATGAAATAAGATTTCACATGATACTACAAACCCCATATGGTGAAAAATTGACATAATCTCATATTGACTTCCTGCAAGACATATGTAAAAAATAAAAAGATTTTTAAAAAATAAAACATTACAGAGCACACAAAAACCCTGGCCAGTCATGTCTGATGAAAACGTAAAAGAAGTAAAGGCAAAAAGCTTAACCATTTGCTTTCAGTGAAATGCTGATTCTGACTTTCATTTAATGACCAATAAAAATAAAAGAAAACCACACTTCCAAGACCAATACCAAGACTGAACAAATTGCAAAGAAGTAAAAGTAGGTGAATGTTGCTGTCCAGTATAGGGTATCGATTCTGAGTGTTTGAGCACCAGGAAGAAACGTGACACAACAAAACAACGTCAACTCTGGTAGTGATCTCCCCAGGGCTGTCAGATAGAATCATACGTTGTCGTCACTGGCTGTCTGCCGCAGCAAAAGAAAAATTGACATCCATCCTGAAGAGAAATTAAGATAAAATATCTGAGATCATGGGAGAGGTGATATCGTTTTTTTTTAAAATTCTCCTAGTACTTTCCTTGCTTTCAGAATATCACTGGAGTTTGAATTTAATACTTTGAATCATTATTCCAATAGTAGGACACAAGATTCTAGGAAAAACCCGATGCGGAAGTATGTCAGGTGTTTTCCTACATCATTGCAACATTAACACTACTCATTACTTTTATTATTTGGAGGCCATCCAGTTCAAAAGAGTCTGTCACTCATGGCAAAGAGTTTCATCCTAAATTTCCTACCCACTGTAACAGGGTCAAATCAAGGCAGTGAGGTAAAGATCATGGGTTGATGGAATTTCCTGGGAAATTGGTGAATTCTATTTTGGATCCCTTTCTTTACACTTGAAATGCACTTTTGTGCATTTGAAAATTAAATCAATCAAGAATGTTTCTTTTCCTTTCTCTAATGGAATCAATTACTGGATATATCATTTAGTGTGGCATGTTAGCTCAGTGGTTTGTGCTGCGGCCTTTGGAAGCAGAGGTCGGTGGTTCCAATCGCAATGGCAGCATGTTGTATCCTTAGGAAAGATACTTAACACATAATTTTCCTCAGCCCACCCATCTGTAAAACGGGTACCTGAT
>JBCAUA010092666.1:5000-24100 GCA_038406235.1 Peronia verruculata
ATGCTATCTGCTCTGTGAATACATTTATATCACGTCAGTTGTTCGTGAAGCTACATAAATTTGTGAATCCAGGGATAAGTTAGGCCGTTTTTTAACCATGCAGGGATCGTCAGTAGCAACGAGCACAGTGATCACTCTTGACGGGACTGATGAACCACTCACCCAGGAAGAAAAACGGCTAGCACTGGAGAAAACGCCCTCGCTACGTCGTCATTGCCGAGGGAGACAGATGGTCAAAACGATGCCTATTGGATGTAAGTAGACGACGTTTTGGTAGACTGAACTTATGAGTGTAATGCAGACAACATTATAATTACTACTGAGGTTATAAATTTGATAGTATCTTATCTTCCTTTCCCGTCCCTATCATTACCTTAGTTTACCTTATTTACTTCATCTTACGTAATCTTCCCTCAACCTTAGCCTTACTTTAACTTACCCTATCTTACCTTACCTTACCTTATTTTATCTAACTTCACCTAAATTAATTTGTCTTTTCAACAGTTGCGCCCATCACTTACGAAGGCGAGACAGAAGATATCAAAGTTTTCACTCTGGATGCTGAGATCTCACTGACAGTGCGCGCGGCACGGCCGTCTCAGCCATTCTCTCCTTTTGGTGCCTTTAGGCAATGGCTGCAAGGACGAGGCTGGGGCCAAGGTCGAGACCAAGATCAAGGGCAAAGTCAAGGTCGAGGTCAAGGTCAAGGTCGAGGTCAAGGAAGAGGACGAGGTCGAGAACAGTCAAGATCATAATTACTTAGTTATTATTATTATTACTGTATTATCATAATTGTTATCTTTTTAAGGAAGTCAAATATCATTGAATATGAATTTTATCATACCAAAAAGTTTACTAAAAGTGCTTAATTCAAGTTATGTATTGATATAGATAATAGTGATAACCTTGATGATGGGATGAAGGAGGTTGACAATGGGAACTGTTTTTAAGTGGCACATTTTCCCCTCAGCAGGCACAAGAGCAGTTGAACAAGTATTTTGAAAAAAAAAAAAAAAAAAGGTGTAATCTTTTTTTCATTCACTTGAAAATTTCATAACAGAAAATTTTGACAAACAAATATGACCGAAAAAAGAAAACATTTTTTTTTTCTACATGAACTTTTGCGATGCTTTCATTGTGTGCATTTTAAAGGGGAGAGCACTAAAGTGACATTTTCCTTCCTTCAGCTTATTTATCAGTCTTTGTGTCTTTGTGTCTTGCAAAGGGAAATTATCAGGCTGATCAAAAACAATTCCCATTGACAACAAACTATTAACACATGACAATTCTAACTAATGCCATTTTTTGACGTATTTACAACCATAATGACTCATAATCATTTTTAGCCGGCTAAATTACTGCCCTTTGTTAGGCGGTGAGGTATAACACAAGCATTATAAAGCAGTTAAAAAAAAAATCCATGTTGTTTATGCCATGTAAACTCATGAGGCCAAAAAGTGGGACAAAAAATGTGATGAGCAAATAACATTTTCACAACATAGAGAATTGTTCAAACTTTTCTGCTTATTACATCTCAATTAACAATAGAAACATAGCTTTATCATCCCTTCTTTACAATGCTCGTTGCATACATGTATATATGCAAAAGGAAGAAACCTGGCAGACGATCTAAATGGTTCGTTATGTCAAGCAGTCGATCTAGTCAGTCTCTGTCATTTGCTTTGCATCTTTAAATTTTCTAAACAATATTTCCTGACAATACAGTTCGGTACCGGTACTTGCCATGTTTTACTTTTGGGCTTGAAATTAAAAATTATCATTATATAAAACTGAATACTCCCATTGATCCGAGAATCTAGGTATCTGCGCCTCGGCTTAAAAACTTATCATGCCGGTTCGAAAGTCGAATCTTACCAGGAGTGAGAAACAACACAAGATTAGAACCCACAGCTTTTTCAGTGACTCAACGGTGCCCTGCCTTCAAGAGTACAGTAATCCGACGTCTAGCCTTCTCGGATGAGGGCCAATGTTTCCATGTTATGTTACACACATTAAAGAACCCTTGGCAGTTAAAAATCGGACGAAGAATAGGCAGAGACGCCACTCTTTGGGCTAAATTTCCAAATTTCAAAGTTTCTTCTCACAAAAAGTCTTTTCATCAAAACTGGGCATGCACTAAAAACCTAGAGAATCCTTTTTTGTGATTTAAAGGCTGCCAAAAACAAACAAACAACAACGACAAAAATATTTTCTACTGATACTTTTACGTTTGATATTTTTTTTGCAACCCCATCTTTGGCTTGTTAGGCTTGTGCATCGCCGAAAAATGTTTTACACCGACGGTTAACCAAGCTTTGCTGACTCCATGACCGCTATGGCCAGTCATAATACTTATGACTGGTTTGAACATTTTCCTCTTTGATGGTTTCGACCGTGGTTGATTGAGACTCGAATAAAATGCATCACCTCACTAAAGCCCGCTACACACGTTCAACCTGATTTTTGCTCAGTTCGACCAAAGAGGCAGTCCATGATTTGTTTTGAACATTCATTGAGCCTTGCTGATGTATCGTATTCTTTCAGATAGGCTTTATCTATACCTTTCAATATCTAGTTTTTGTTTGTTTGTTTGTTTTTTCTTTTTGCTGTTAACCAACTTTTTGAAGCTTGAAACTTACATAATTGTACTGATTTTATTATGCCCACGGCAAACAAGACACAGATGTTGAAAGAGCCATCTGTATTGACATAAGAAAAAGAGAAGGATCATTAACAATCAATTAAAAGAGAAGAATAACAGAAAGAATGAGCGTTTGTGTTGTTGATTCATTTTGATATTTTATTCCATATGATGAAATGGTGAAAGAAAGGACGGTGCGAAAAGGAGGGAACCAAAAGGAGGAGTTAAAACTTATGACGATTATGTTTGTAATAAAAAGATTGTACCGGACTAATGATGACGATGATAATAATAGCCATAATAGTTATAATTGCCATAAGAACAAAAGCCGCAACAGTGATGGTTAAGAGGATGATTATAATAATTGATTTATTGCACTGAAGAAGAAGAAGAAGAAAAAAACAAAACAAAACAACGACAACAAAAACAAACAAACAAACAAAAAACAAACAAACACACACACACACACAAAACAAGTTTTAAAAAATTGTTTACCACAAGGAAGTTTACATATTATTGTTTGCTTCTTTTGGTGTATTTGGTTAGTTTCTGGTTTCTTTGAAACAGTGACTATAATGATAATGGTAATGAAAAAAACATTTATGCCATGTTAATATTTATTATTATTATTATTTTTTTTTTTTCATCTGCTTCGTCAAAATTCGATGGATTACTCTGAAAATACGTATACGGATTGTTTAAAACAAGATCTTTAGAAAGTATGCATTTGTTTTTATCATTAACCGAAACTTTTTTTTTTTTTTAAGGAGTTTTCATTGTTGCCTGAACCAGAAAGTGATATCTTGCAGATTTTTTCGGACTTCATCCAGTGTATCTTCAAATCTAAGGAACACATCCTAATTTCCATGCACACTTTTGTTTGTTATTGATATGACAAGCTGCATGTAAAATTTCAAGCAAAAATGTTAGAAAATAAAAGTGTAGATAGATTAGAAAAAAAGGGAGGGGGGGGGGGACCGTACTGAGAAAATCGCGTTCAAAGTTTCGTATGTGAAGGCTGAAGCAAACTCAAACTTTCATGCTCCATTGACCTAAGAATGATCTTTCAAGATTTCTTTTGCATGATTAAACCTTTCACAATTTCACAGTCCAAATAAAATCGCTTCAAAATAAAACTTATACACATCGCAAGCTACTACGAAGAGTTTAATAAACGCCCCTTTGCCAAAGTCAACAGACCCAGAGTGCAAGTATTGCAACCCTTGACCTCCTCCCAGTCAGTCAGAATCCTAACTGGTGACGAGTGTGGTGCGGAAATGTGAAATAAAGACTCATGATGATGATGAATGCATTTAGATTATTGACTGCGATGTGTTATAAAAATAACACTGTGGTATTTAACACTCTCGGATAGAAGGATTTGGGGCGGGGCCGGGGGAAGGGGAGAATAATTGATTGTTAGTTCATTTGATTAAATATGCTCCCATAAATACCCTGAATCTCCTATGACTAAGCTCTGGCTATCTTTTTTTAGAGTTTTAAAGTTGCATAGGCCTACCGTCTTCTAACAGGCGGGGGAAGTTGGAATGGGGGGGGGGGGGGAGTGGTGTATCCCTGCAGTATGGTAAGGCATACGACGGTATTCGACGAAAAACTCACGTCGTGGACGTTGCAGGTTCGACATTCAGATCCGACCATCAGCGAATTGATATACATGTATTACAATCTGCATTTTTTTTCAGTGACTCAACCAGTGATTCTCCTGGTTTTTGGGTGGTGAAGCCCTCTGGGTAGAGGCCCAGTATATTTCGCAGGCTGCGTGTGTACGGCAGTTAAAAATAGCATAAAGAGTGGGTAGAGAGGCGGGTGTCCGAGCAAAATTCCCAAATTCTAAATTTCTACCCACAGATATTTTTCTCATAAATAGCAGAGCATGCACTTGGAGCCGAGATAATCCTACTTTCTTGAGACTGAAAGCATCATAAATGCATATTTTAAAATAAAGTAAAATATAATAACTAGCAAAAGCAACCTGAAGATAGAAGATGAAGAGTAACACTTATGACTGACAGTGACAACATCAAAAATAAATTTTAGAAGGATAAAGAAGAAACCGTAATGAATGTAACAAACGAACAAAAATGGAATGCATTCTGGAGACATAATTTGACTTGTATCATCATGGGAGGCCATTGAAGTGGTCAACTTTTTTATAAATCTTAAATTAAGGGGACAGCACTCTAGGCTACAGGCGTACGGGACGACCTGTGACCCCTGCCCGCAACCACAACAATCTTATTTCGCAAGTGCTAACAGCAGAGGCCTCCCTGTGCGTCGCACTTGTTCTTTTTTTGTACATGAGAATACAATGCTGAGGTCAACCAAAACAAGCAAACAACTTGGTTTACAGCTGTTTAAACCGAAAAGAGGATGGCGTTGTGTAACAACATCACAACAAGCATCAGGTTCCAAAAGTAGCCAAGCTGCACAACACGAAGATTTGGGACTAAATGAAAACCAGTTATCAGATGAACTTAGCCAAGTATCCATTCCCTTTGCCCATGCAAAACTGGGACATTTTTATCAGGCACGACCTGTATTGCAAAACCAATACACGCAGGACAAATTGCTGACGAGTTTCCTGAAACGCTATGTATCAAAGGAGGTAAGAATATTTTTGGCCTGATTTGGAGGCAACTTTATTGTTTGTAAACAAGTAGGGTAAGATTGAACAAATACGGACCAGTGGTTCGGCACTACTTTTCTTATGTGACTTAGAAATAGAACAATCCTGATGGGACCTTCGACCAGCGCAAGTCCACCCTGATGCTAACATGTAGGTCAGACGAGCGGGTGACGCTCCTCCCTAGGTCTAACATGTATGGTGCAATGATTGCGGAACGTGTAGGATTACAGTGTGAGTCGGCTCACGTAACATGTGTCTGTTCGTGCAATAATATGTTTGGTCCGTTAGTCTGGAATTGTTTCAATCTTCCCAACAGGTAGCCTAGACCTAGGCCTAAATCTTTTAGTGAAAGCCAGCTTCAGAATCAAACTGCATGCACATGTGAAAAATGTGAAAAGGGTTCATCAGACATAGATCTACAGGACCCTCACCCCTACTTAAGAAAAGAAACAAACGGATCATCATAGGCCTATCACTCAGGTAGTTTAGGAATAGAAGGATAACTCATGGCATAGGCCTGAAATTGACCAATCATCAAGCTAATTGTGTAATACGTTAATCATCCCTGCCACATCCGGAACTCACTCCAATGTATAACCCAACAGCACTAGACTGCAGTGGTAAAATACTTTTATTGCTGGGGGGTATGGGGGAGAACAAAATTTTCTGACATTTTGTGAAAACAGTTTGACATTCCTGCCTCCTCTCGAATAAGATATCGATTCCAATGTTTTGCACTTACTTGAAATCTAAATTTAATCAATGAAATTAGTCATTCAGATATTTGTTAATTTGAACATATAACAGTGGTTGTGGGGAGCTTAAATGGGCTAGATTCCACTGGAGTACATTTCCTTTTCTTTCAAAGATATTTTGAAATTTTTAAGATGAAAGACAAATGTTTAAATTTAAGCCTTAATTATGTGGACTATGCAGGATGAACGTGATGAATTAAAATCTAGATCAAGCCCCGTATCATTCATAATGTGCACTGCATTATAATTATTTTTACTCAGTCAGAGTGCAAGAAATTAGAGAGATCCGTGAAGTTATCATAATACTTCAGACTATTTTTATATATAAGGAGACTAGATTCACAATACTGCTTTGTAACATAAGCATGAAATCTGTACCTCCTTGCCCCATTTATTTTCAGCATTTTCCTGCTATCAATACTGACCTTGAAAGATTTGGAGATCGTGTTGCTGGAGAAATCTATGATCTCTCACTTCGGATGGAAGCTGAACAGCCAAAGGTAACACTCATTTCTTAATTATATGGCAGCTTTCATCATGTAAGAAACTTCCCTCAGCATCATATATAAATGCACATATTGCCTCTCTGTTTGTACTACATTTGAAGAAATAGTATATGCTTAGTTATGTCATAAATAATAGGATATAAGAACAGTTAAATAGTTAGGAATTAATGTTATTGTGATACATATGTAGTTAGAAATTTGAAGAAAGTTACAGAAATGTCACAAAGCTTTTGCCCCTTAATATATGGCAGTGAAATATTGATCATAATTTATTTTGATAGGTTGCTCGTTCAGCAAAAATTACTCTTTTTATAAAGTTATGACCTTTTTTTTTTAAGATGCTTTGTTATGAAGAATATATTCGTCTATCTTAGCATGTTTTCTTGACATCACACAGCTGGAGCAGATTGATGCCTGGGGAAAGCGAGTGGACAAACTTATTGTTTCAACAGCTTGGCAGAAAATGAAGGCTATTTCAGCAGAGGAAGGTCTCATTGCCTGTGCATATGAAAGGAAATTTGGGGAATGGAGGTGAGAATTGATGAGGAAGTTGAGGATTTTTTGGTACAAGTAGAGTTAGAAGTTGGAATTCGCCTCAAATGCTAGCTTAGTCTGCTCACTGAAGTTATGCCACTGAAGGTGGATGTGAAACAAATTATCTTCGGGTAGCCATCGTTACTGATCCACTTCATATTAAATAGCACAGCTACTTCTGTTGGATCAAACACTTGAAGGGCATATCACTTTCCACCAGATATCCATGACTGTTATAACCACAGTAAGACAATGGCACATTAATGGCACTTATTTGTAAGAGCTGGGAATAGGTTGCCTGGATTTGAACTCAGGTTTACGATTTGTTATAGAACTTCATGCGGCTGTGAGCAGCTTGCCAGAGTGAATTAATCAACACTAATGGAAGAAAGAGAACATTGGGTTCAGGCCAAATGGTGAATATCTAAAAACTGTATAGGAGTCCTTGTGATGTTGATGCATCTCTACCTGAAGAAAAGTAAAAGCTCAGACACCACAACCATGATGGAAATCAAAATAATGATGAAACAACTGATCTGATCATCTTCACAGTGAGAAGACAGAAGTATACATAAATCTCAGTTTGTACCATTCGTAACCAGACATATTTTGCAGGTTATTTATCATTTTTTTTAAAAAGAATTTTTCTGTCTTAATAAAAAAAAAAAATTCATTCATTCATGAAACTGTTAACACAAAAAAAAAAAAAAAACAATAACAGGTTAAATGGTTTAAATGCACAGAAACACTGAGGCTGGAAAATAGCTTTGGAGAGAGGAGATTGTTTCATGAAAAAAGAATGAAGATCACTCATTAACAAGGAAAGGGAGATTGGTCGCTGTATAATTTACATTATTACTTTAAGAGCTGTGAAGAACACCAAAAGTGCAGGAGGCAAGTAAGAACAGTTGAAGGAGATTTTAGTTAGAAATTAAAAAAAACAACAATTATCTTGGCGGAGTATCATATGATTTTTTACTTATTGACTAGACGTATAAAAGATCATTTTCTTCTTTTTTTTTTTTTGGTTTATTTGTATTCTAGTGTATTTTTTTTTTTTTCTTTCTTACATTTGGATAATTTTGTGATGACTAATTTTTGTGCGAAAAGCATAGTTTTTTAGCTGCACAGTTTCAGTAAAGTGAAATTTTTCTTCACTTATTTTCAGTTGTTACCTGTACCTGTTGAAATATGTTATTTCCAACTATTTCTTAACAGCCGCCTGTACCAGATAGCCAAATTCTATCTGTTTGAACCATCAGGGGGATTGTATGGATGTCCTCTGGCTATGACAAATGGAGCTGCAAAGACACTGGAGGTAAATCACCAAGTTTTCCAGCAGTACAATTTATTTAACCCAGAAGTATCAGTAGAAACAACTACTGTCACAAAAGGGATTTCTTCTGATGTTATTAATTCATATACCGTGTATAACTGTGTAAGTTAAAGGGCAGTGTAAGTGCAGTACTTTCTTATTGATTTGCAGGTTGTGAGAGAGTAAATCAGAATCATAGTATACGGCACCATAAGTGAATTGATGACTAGATCTTCTCATGACATTTGTAGGAGTAAGGTGGTTGCAATGCAAGAAGATAAGGAATGAGGCAAACATTGTACTCTTCCTTCCCATTGTGTCCATGGTCATGCTGACTAAGAATTTGAGATGATCCGCATTTCTGGCAGTGAAAAAGTTAACGAGAAAAACAATTTACATTTTATACGAGTTATGATTCCCCATATTTTATTATGTTGAAACTCATCATCAGTGACATTGTTTGTTTACTTGAGGTTGGCTTATCTCTTCAACTCACATTTCTCCAACAGCTACTCTTATAGTTTGTGACCTCACTTTTTTTACTAAATAAACATCAATTTGTTTTCAGGTCATGCAAAAGCAATTTCCGGCACTGTACAACAAGGCCTTCCATCGCATGGTCAGTCGAGACCCTAACACTTTCTGGACATCCGGGCAGTGGATGACTGAAAAACAAGGTGGCTCAGATGTGGGTAAGGATCACTTTCTTATTATAGTTTTGCCACTGCTAATTAACTGATTATTCATAATTTAATTTGATGTAGAGGAAAAAAAAATTGGACAGATCAAGCCTCATGGTGTGAAAGAGCCAAGAAAATTTCACAAGACATCATCATTAGAATGTAGCCTACAAGGACAGAACAAAGTAGACAATTTGATGAGAAGGAAATGAAAACAGTAGGATATGTGTGGGCTCAGATGAAGAGAACCACATGAAAGTGAGTCTAATGGTGAAGTGTTGGTCATGTTCTTTCCATCCATCTTGGTAGAAATGCCTCGGAACAAAATTAATATCAGCTCATTAATTACATTTTTTACGTTCTGTCTTTTTCAGCGTTTCTTTCCCACTTCATCACTGAAAATAAAATGTATATCAAGCTTCTGATATCAGGGGGGTCACATGGGTTTCAAGCTTTTAAATAGTGGGTTTGCAAGTGCAAAAATGCTGCAAACTTTTAAGCAATAGAAAAAGTGGAGAGATGGGTGATATTAAAACTGTAAGACTGAATTGGTATCAATCAAATTAAATACCTGAAGTGAGGGAGACGCTTTGTTTATTTTTCTGATCTTTGGCCAATGCATCATTTGTTCCCAGCCCGAGGCACAGAGACTGTAGCTGTGGAACAGAATGATGGATCCTATAGACTATATGGCTACAAGTGGTTCTCCTCAGCCACAGATGCTGACATCAGCCTCACACTAGCCAGGATTGTAGATAAGAATGGTTCTGTAGTGCAGGTAAATGACTTGCTATGGAATATCTTCTTACAAATTAATCTAAGCTCTTGGATTCTGTGGTTTGTGACTTTGGAGAATAAAAGAAATGAAATGTTTAAAACTGAAGTTGTTTTCACCAGTCCAACATAACACAGCATCTTTTGACCAAAGAAACTAATGTCTTACTGTGTCAGGTAGTAAAAATTGGATGATGCTTAATGAGAGTTTGAGGCAGCCTATAACAATATCCAGAAATTGGCACAAGCACTGCTGCCACTATAGAAACTTCCAAAAACATGAAATTTCTGCTCTGTTGTTTTTCTTATATTTTATATGTGCATTTATTGAAAACTGAATCTCTCGATCAATAGATTTCACTGAGACTTACAAGAGGACAAAAAAAAAAAATTGTTGTAGTCTTTGAAATCCAGATGTCTATTGCCTTGCAGGGCACTCGAGGCCTCTCCATGTTTTACCTGGAAGTCAAAGATGAAGATGGTGTCATGAACAACATCCAGATGCTTAAACTGAAGAACAAACTTGGCACAAAGCAGCTGCCCACTGCTGAACTGTTGATAGATGGAGCTTGGGCTTACAGGGTAGAGCAAGTTTTTTTTTTTTCCCACCTCTCAAAATGACCTCAATTCTAGCTTTTTTTACCATAACTGCCCATGTCTTTCTTGGCTTGTTAGTTGCTGAGCACTTCAGGTTCACCTTGATGTTGTGCATTTATACCATACTTTAAGATACTGAAATATTATTAAACACATGACATACTACTCCACAAAACTTTTGACAGACTGTGTGTTTCATTGTCATTAGCAAATCAAGTCTGTTTGTTGTCATTTGTTATTTGGCACTTTAAAAGTAAAATGGCACAATTAATATTGATTTTCATGAGGTATATAGTTAAGAGAAGCATAGAATATATTAAAGACATGGTTTATTATTATGAGGATTGTTTTCGCCTGCCTAATTATTTCCCATTACTGGGCACAAGGGTTGCTGAATAAACTTGGTTAAAAAGAAAGACAAAAATCACTTATGCCCTTTTTGCTTGAAATGTACTCCATTTATGGTCAAAGGAAAACGATTTCTTGTCATAATAATTTTCTTAAATTTTTTGTGATCCACATGTCAGATAAATTGAATTGTACCTTCCTTACAGAGCTTGTTAACTTTCGGGTGGTAACATTCCCTTTTATTTTTTTTTTTTTTTGGCCTGGAAAGTTTTCTGATAGATGACAAAGAAAGACTTAATTTATTATCCCTCTTGACTTTGTAGGTGTCGGAAGAAGGGCGGGGTGTGGCAACCATGGCTAACATGCTCACTCTGACCAGGATACACACGGCTATGGGAGCTGCTTCTGCCATGAGAAGGTGAGTCCCAGTACAGGTGTGAATCTCTTATAGATGACATTTTTAGTTTGCTTTTTATGTAGAGATTTTAGTCTGGTCTATAAGTTCTACTCTTTCCTGCATCATAGTGGTGTGCTGTGTATCAGAAACAGGGGTATATATGTCCATAGTAAAGTCCTTGATCTTTGAAAGGTGTCGGCCACATGTCTCGCGTCCATGGCAAATGAGTTGGAAGTCAATCAGGGAGATTTCAAGTTACAGCCGTTTTTAACTATTTTCCTACTGAAATACCAAAATGTTTCATTTGTTTTCTATAAAATGAAAACTTCAAGCTTTTCTAACCTGAAAAGAAAAATTTGGTGTCTGAGTTGGAAAATAGTTTAAAATGGCTGTAACTCGCAATGTCCAGAGTGTCTTCTGACTTATTTGCTTTGGGCGCATGACATATGATGCTTGGAAGTTGGATGTCAAAGATTTGAGAAATTGGCTAAGCTACATGTTTTTTTTCATAGATTTCCATCCATCCATCCATCTTTTCATCAAATACTCCATCATCCATACATCACCCAACTGTCTGTCTATCCATCCATCCATCCAAACATCCATCCATCTATTGATCCATTCATCCATTTGTTAATCCATCCATTCATCCATCCCTCCATTGATCATCCCTCCTTTGATCCATTCATCCATCCACCCATCCGTCTGTCCATCCATCCATCCATCCATCCATCTATTCACTCAGTGGGTCTAGATATACTAAATATTTACACTATTTTTTTGCTACATAGAATGGTGAATCTAGCCAGAGACTACGCCACTCGCCGCACAGCCTTTGGCAAGATCCTGCACCAACATTCCTTGCATGTTCATACACTGGCCAGTATGGAGGTGGAAGCGAGGGCAGCAGCCATTTTTGTGTTGGAAATTGCTCGGCTACTGGGCAGACAAGAAGTTCTTCCCCTGGACCAAAGTCTGGAGGCCGAGAGAGAAGTTCTGAGACTGATTGTGCCCTTGGCCAAACTCTACATCTCCAAGAAGGTACTCATAAGTTAACCATGTCTAGGGATGGTCTCCTCAAATATCGGCCTACTGTACTTTGCAATTTCTTCATTTGTAATCCCCTTGTGATCATATGGTGGTGATCAACACTCCACTAATTTAATATGATGAACTGTCACATGGCAGAGCCACCCTGTTTCGTTGTTTACATTGTGAAATACACACCATCAGTTGTTATTGTACATCAGTTGTGCTCCAAAAGCTTTCCACTGGCTAGTGGACCCTAAAGACTGAACATGTTCAGTCAGGTAATGTGAAAGTGTTGCTTGTGGCTTCTTTGATACCTGTAAAAATTCATATGTCATTTCGTGCTTGATCCATCATTCTGCCCATGAATTATCTTGTATATTTCTGAGCCCCTATTTAAACTTACAAATACCAGCCATAAGACTCAATGGAAATATTACCTTTAGTATCCAGATAGTTTATAATACACTGAAAATCTATACTGAGATTTTATGAGTTTGGTACTACAGCTTTTAAGAATTTTTGTTCCTTTTCTTTGTCTTTTCAGTCTGTTCATGTGGCATCTGAGGGTCTGGAGTGTTTTGGAGGCCAAGGTTACATTGAGGATACAGATTTACCTAGAATTCTTAGAGATACACAGGTCAGCCTCATTTGCTTTGAGTCTCATTGAGATTCATCTTGTTCACATTATGTCAGTTGTTTTACTTGTCCATAAATTAAGCTCAAAGCAAGGCTGTTAATTCAGTAAACTCTTAAAATTAAAAGGCTGTTGGACAGAAATTTCTGAATATATATCCAATTGTTGCTTGACAGAATTTTTGTTGGCATTTCATACTTTGGATTAAACCAGAGACTGTCATAACAAGAATTGTTGCTATTTTGAAAAACAATTAAGATTTGGCTGTGACAATCGTGTTGTTTTGAGAACAAACAAAAAAGTTTTAGAAGCAATATGGATATGTTTAATGTGACTGATTTTTTTTTTTTTTTTTACACAAAAAATACAAGTACAAAATATGCATGTATGAGCATTGACAGTAAAAATCACAAGATATTTTGTGTCAGTATCTTGAAGCCAGTCATCTAATTCATAGAGTGAACCATCCGATTCAGTCTGATATTTCAGTCTAAGAAACTGGGACAGATGGATGCATGAAAGTGTTTTAGACAACACGAACATTAGCTTAGTTTTAAAGTTTTATCTCAGATACATGTAATTAACTATGAGTGTAGAATTGACATTTGTCTGCCAAGGGTAGAAGGTACAAGAAAACAGCTGATATGATATGAAAGTTACACATGAAAAGTGATGAAATCTCATTTTCATATTCACATCATATGAAATCAAGTCGAACTCCTGGTTTGTTGGAAAGTATTATGACGGACTATTCCATCTGTACTATTTGCATGTATGCAAAGACATAATGTTTCATTTTTGTGGTGTTATTCTATTCAGAGATCATAACCAGAGAAAGTATGATTTAGCCTGTTGTGTACTAGTCAATTAGGATGTGCCAGTGATAGTGAGTTGAAGAAAGAGAAAGCACCAATGGGGGAGACATGAGAAACAGTTTAAATAATCAGAGCTAAAGGGGAAAGAAAAAAGTATGCTGCAAATGATGTGAATATTAGTAAAAGATGAAACAGAGAAGAAAAGCATCAAATGAGACTTTGATAAAAGGTCAACAGTATGTGTCCCTTGATGACACACATCCCACACAGCACTTTTTTTCTTTTTCTTCATTGTTGTTTGATCTTTTCTCCTTCCTCATTCACAGGTGGCTCACATTTCATTGATTTGTATCTTGTGCCATGTAGGTTTAAAATATATCCACATATTTTCCTTCAGTGAATAAGAAAAGAGAACATTTCATTTAAAAAACTGTGGTTCATGATATGTGGGATGAGGAGGCAAAAGTTCATGACCTTTTATCAATTTCAAATATAAAGATTATCAAATAGTCCCTGTCTGCATTTACATTATCCAGGTCAATGCTATCTGGGAAGGCACAACCAACATTTTGTCTCTAGATGTTCTACGAGCCATCAACAAGTCAAAAGGTCAAGTTCTGAGCTACTATCAGAAGGATGTGTTGGCTCGGTTGCATCAGGCAAAAGAAGTGGCTGACCTTGAAGCCTCGGCTGTTCGAGTGGAAGAGGCAATGAAAGATGTCATGGCATTTGCTGCTAAGTTGTCTCCGAACTGTGTTGAGATGGCAGCCAGAGAATTTGCCTTCAGTTTGGCCAGAATCTATATGGGTGAGCATTTTTATGTATCGTATTTGTTGTTCAGAAAGGGGCATTTGCAACACGGGATCCGCTAGGATTTTAAGCTGGTGGAATGAGTTCATCAGTTCACCTTGTGTGAATAGATAGCACATTATATATTTCAATAAAGTGGACCAGCATTGTGCTCAGTCCTGTTACTTCCCTTTGATACACAAAAGAGGCATTGAACAAGCAGTGTTAAGAGGAAATAATCACTTTTGCACCCATTGCTCAAAACATACAATATCAAAAGATTAAAAAAAAAAGTATGATATGAAAGGGATGTCTCTTTCTTATTTTTATAATTTTATCAAATATTTTGGTGATCGATATACTTTTTCAGATGACATGAAAAGATTTTTTTTTCCTCTTTATACTGCTTGCTCAGCACTTCTTTCATGTGGCAAAGGGAAATAATGAGGATGGGCTTAATGATCTCCTATTATGAATGGATGAATATTATGGTAGGCCAGTTGGGGAGTGAAAATTCATATGATTGGATTTTTAAAAAAAAAATTATTTATTCTATTTTATTCTATGCACCTGCCCATATTGACAAGCTAGCCATGAGCTGCCTATTTCATCACTGTCTCAAAAAAGAACAAAAATAGAAATGGATCTACAAGTATGTCTGAAGCCTAGTTGCACAATACCAAATATATGAAGGATGTAAAAAAAAATTTAAAAAATGGTCAGTTGGTGTCATTTGCATTTTCCTGCCTCAGTTCAAAGAAACAATTGCCCAGGGCTTCATTGAAATTCCTATGTTTGTGTGCATAGTATGCATTTAAGTGCTACCAGTACTTTATCCTTATTGTCTTTATGATGTGTTTGGGATCTTTTTGTCTATTTTCATTCTAGTCCTTGGGTAAACAGAATATCACTTTGATTTGCACTTGAGAGCAACCACACTTGAATAACATGCTCAAGGCAGCCTGTCAGTCTGTCTCATGGCCAGTTAGACTGAGTTGTAGGTTGTTGGGCTTCAACAGAGCAAGCAGGACTTGATTGAGATAAAGATGTATTGATAGATTTTTTTTTCTTTGTGTCACTGAAACCAAAAGAACATTAATTTGTGAATGAGAAAATATTGTTCTAATGAGCAAGTATTTCAAGATTGTGAAATGAATATATATAGATGTGTGTGCCAAGCTATTCCTTTTTGCTAAGTTTTGTCTTGATATAAGCCAATACTGAGGGGTCAATCCCTATCTTTTCAATTTGCAAAATCCCTGAATATAATGAGGCTAGCTCAAAACAATTTTCACCGCGTGAAAGTGTCTGAGTTAAGGTTTCACATGCTGTAAATAACTCAGTTTGGTGGAAAATTGATGTATAATTCATTGTGAGTGGCTGTGAGACATAAGTATATCTTATATCACAACATTTTAGCAATATTAGAATACAGATCTAGATTTCAGAGAGCAATGTAAAGAGCTTATAGCATACTGGCATATTGCAGTGATCAACGCATGGAATTGAATCAATGGATTTACACCTTGATTTGCTGACCCTAAAAATAAACTCTTAATGTTGTTGAAGGTGCCAACAGTTCATGTTATGATTGTCTTTACCTGCAGGTGCTTTGTTGCTGGATCATGCAGCTCATGCTAATGCTACCCCTGCTGATGTTTACACAGCTCAGAGGTAAGACCTGGTCACAGATAAAAGGGTTTGAAGTCAACTCTTTGTGATCCTCAGATCACAGTTTTTCTCCAGACTCTTTTCTCAATTTTTTTTTTTTTTTATTTTCACCTAAACCTGTGGCGTGTTAGCTCAGTGGTTTGTGCTGCAGCCTTTGGAAGCAGAGGTCTGTGGTTCGAATCGCAATGGTAGCACGTTGTATCCTTAGGAAAGATACTTAACACACAGTTTTCCTCAGCTCATCCATCTGTAAAACGGGTACCTGATGTATATCAGGTGAAGTACAGTGGTGCTGCACTGTGGCGACACGTTCTGAAATGGCCAAGACAATTTCCCCTCTTGGGGGGTCAAGGGATGGTACTTTTAACTTTTTTTAAAAACTGTCGAAGAAAGCACTGAGTCAGGATTTCCTTGATGTCAAAGATGTACTTTATTTTTGTTCCGGTTTCATTTTTATTGTGTGTGTTGTCTTTCAGACGTAAAAAAAAATGGGACTGTCTGGGCTTTAAGTGCCAACCTATTTGGTTGCAAAAGAAGTTTCTGGTGGGTGGAAATGTGGAATTTGCAAAACTTTCTTGCCAAAATTGATGTCTCTGCTTACTCTTCATCCAATTTTTGACTGCCAACAGTTCTGTAACATATGTGATGCACACAGATGAAGCCTCCAAAATATATTTGCCTTTGTCCGAGAAGGCTAGACATCAGGGTTTTCTGTCCAAGAAGGCAGGGGTCCATAGAATCACTGAAAACAAAACAGTCTGCATATTCTATTTTTTTCCTAATATCTGGTGGGATTTGAACTCATGACTTAAAGTTTTTCAGTGAGAAGCCTTGGTCATGTCACCCCCTAAATATATGTAAATGTGAGAACTGAAAATTCATATAAAATTCCTAGAGTGATGTATTATGAATGTTACCCTACTATACTGTATGGTTTTTAAGAAAAAGAGTTCTAATTCAAAGTATGATGAATGAATCTTCAACCAGATTGGTCCAAGACACTTCTTGGGTAATAATGTGGAGTGTACGTTGAAATTTCAGTACTGAGAAAAAGAAATTAGCCTTTAGTTTCCTATAATGGGAAGAATGTGTCCAGTAACTGTCTTTAGCGAATAAGCTGATGTTACTCTTTCCACAGAGATAGTGGGTGTGTAAGAGACTAAAATTTGTAGTAAGTTTTATTGTATTCACAGTAGGAGAGAGATGAGAATCTTTAGCCAATGTTACCTTATTCACAGACAGTGTAAGAGAGAGATAAATGATACCATATTTACAAATGATGTGAGAGACATAAATCTATAGCCAATGTTATTCCGTTCACAGGTGGTGTGAGAAGAGATGAGAATCTATAGCTATTGTTTCCTCTATTTGCAGATGGTGTGAGAAAGATCTTGCTCCACTTTGTACTCAAGGCCAGAACCACAGCTACACCGAAGACTCTCAGAAACGTAACCTGGAGCTAGTCTTTGATGGTTACCCTGAGAAAACTCGGTTCTGAGATAATCTGAGAGAACATTTTAATTTTGTTGAATGGCTGCATGACAGGATAGACTGATGGCTTTCTGTGGTTATGTCTTTTGAAGATGTCCATGCCACATTGTCCTTCCCTTGATACAAATCAACACTCATCCGAAATATGAGCTCTTCTTCAACTAAAATATTGCCATGATAACTGTTACTGTTTTAACAAGACTTTATGACATATCATTATGATTGATCAGAGGGATGCAATGTTGAGAAATCATGAGACTATTTAAAACACAAAGTTTTGTTTATTTGTTTTCTTTCATTGCATCGAACTTTAATGAGAAAATGACATGATGTGAATTGTTTCTCTCAAAATTACATGTATGTGTCAATTCATGACATATGATATTGTGATATTGTATTTATCAATATTTTGAATGCCTTGTCTCATGTGTGGCTGCTGTTGTCTTTTGACCCTTAAGTCATTTATCAGTAAAATAATGTGTATCATGGGTTTCTGAGTTTGGTGAACTGACACTGTCTGAAATCATACTGCGTATTCATACATCTTTATACTTAAGACTGAGTTTTATTTGTCTGTGTCATGCCTTTGGCATTGCTCTATCCAATAAAAAAATTATTAGAGTAAGTGAATGTGGATAGGATAGTGAACAAGCTGGGTTAACATTTCCTGCTTGTGTCAAGATGCCCTTATTTAGATGTATTGTTGGTGTGTAATGTTCAGGATTCTTTGAATATAATGTATTAGGCCTTTGTGAGAGGAAACTCTTGCTGGGTCATTGCCACTTCAAGGTACGTCCATAATTTGTGATACCTGATGTCTCTCCCTCCTCCCCCCAATTCTGAGATTTCAAGAACACCTGCAAATGACCTCAAGCTCACATGCAATGTCCAAGACAACTGAAAATTTGTTTGCATTCTACAGTAATAATTCTAGTGTTTCAGGAGGGAAAGTGCTCTTCATGCAGGCCTTGTGAAGAGCTACTTTAGTTCTTTTGATTAGCATCAGATTGTCCCATACTTTGGTATTTGGAGGCACCATTGCTGTTGTTGCCTTGTTGATCCTAATGCCTCAGTAAGTTTCTAGAGAGGTTGCTAGAGATGCTGCATATGAAGCAGTTCAAGTCCTCCACAACTTCTGTTGTCTACTCCTCAGTGGTGATACTGATATGCTGCTGACATCCTTGTCTAAGACGTTGCTCCTTTGAAAGTGATTGTGAAATCAAATACGTTGCAAGAATAAACTGGACAATCATGAGTTGCTACAAAGTTTTCCCACGATTTCATGTCAGTACAACTGCAATTGCAAAATGTATCTTCCTGTCCTGATTAGCACATTTTGCCCTAAGTCTCATTTTAAAGATATGCCAGTATAAAATAATTATGATCTTTTTGTTGCATTGCCCTGAAGAAGGACCAAGTTGGTCTGAAAATTTGGCTTACCTTCAATTCAACATCAAGAAGAAGTTATTTATAA
>JBCAUA010092667.1:0-10462 GCA_038406235.1 Peronia verruculata
AGAACCCGCGTTTCGATCCCGGCCTGTTTTGCTCCATGAGCAGACGCCATACCCATTGAGCCACTGCGTCCCCCTATACCGTGTACCAAGCCACCCACAAGAGGTTGTGAGGTGACAAGAGAACGTAACGTGACGTAATCATTACTATGACTGAACTGACTTCTACCTCACCTCCCGTCACATCTCCCCCTCTCCTCCCCCTCTTCCTTGTCCACTACCCTCCCACTCCCCGCTCCTCCTCCTCCCTTGCCAACTCTCCTTTAATTTTGAGCAACCATGCTGGTCTCTCTAAGGCTTGAACATGAATCGACATCTACCTTTCCACGATGTTATTTCGGTTATCCATTTCTTTGTTGATATCTTTTTTATCATGTATCATTATCATTATAGCCCAGGAACGAGGTACATTCTAGAAACAGTGTTCATGTACAACTAGAGTACACATTTTGTGATCCCCCGCAGGGGCCCGGAGTATATAAGTAGGTTCCCTGCTCCCACCCGCAGGCGGCGAAAGCCCGCCATCGGTGGGATGTCTCCCATGGATGCCAGCCTCGACACTCCAAAGGTGACATCTCTTCTATCTCTCCTTGCTCCTGTCTTTTCTGTCCCGCTCTCTTTCCTCTCTTCTTCGTGACGTGGTAACGCATCCTACCGTGTTTAGCACAATATAGCCGTGATCGTGCTGATGTGCCGTTAAACTCCAACACACAAACAAACGAACGAACAAACAAAGTTCGTGGGCACGTTTTGTGTTCTTCGCCTAACTAAAAGATATATATCTATTCTAATCATCATCGTACGTTGAAAACGATCAAAAGTTACCTTCCCTTTTCCGCCCTGCACCCCCCTCCTCCCCCCCCCCCCCCACCATTTCCATCAGTGTAATAGGTCGGCGTGCCCCACCTCCTGCCGGCGCGCCATCAGGTATGCTAGACCGAATCAATTAATCACCATCATCCTCGTCACCACAGCTCATCATAGCCACCACACCCGGTATTCCCCCACCCCTTATCCTTCACTCTCCCACCCCTCGGGAAGGTGATCAGGGTAGCGAGATGGGTAGCACAACTCATTCATCCCTCCTCCTCCTCTCTCTCTCTCTCTCTTTCTTTACCCTACAACGTCAAGTTACCACATTCTAATAAGACTGATTACTTTACTACGGTCGTAATGCACAACACTGTCAGATGAGGGAGGCTTCACATACACATAAGCCTCCTGAAATCTTTCTTTCTTTCTTTTTCATTGGTCCTTTTCTCTCTCCCTTTCTTTCTTTCTTTCTTTCTTTCTTTCTTTCTTTCTTTCTTTCTTTTTATTTATATTTTCTGTCTTTTTGTTTTCTTTTTTTTCCTTCTTCGTTTTCCTCTTATTCTTGGTGTTTATTCAGTGAGGAATCAAAAGTATAATTAACCTTTTGAACAGCGGACTTAACGTGACAATACAAGTACTGTCATGTAACGATAACCGGCTATTAATACTGTGCTTGGCGTATTAAAGTTAATACACTCCTATAACATCATTCCCTTTGATAAAGACTCACTTAGAAAGACATTCACGCACTCAATAAATATTTTACTGTCGACATCCTGTTAGTTCAAATTGGCCTGTTGTGTTTGTCTGTCTTGTAAAACATCATTTCATTAACCATTTAAAGCAGAAGGTTCCATCTTTGCTCTATAGATAAAACATTTCCGCTGGACAAAATCTGTGGTGGCCAGATCAGTCAGTTTAAAAGAGGTTCTGAAATAAAAATTTCTAGTGGTTTTAATCTTGGCTCCCAAATGGTTAAGAGAATATGATAGTATTATTTAAAAAACTAAGAGCAAGGTTGAAATAGTCCGGATTGAGACAGGTGAATGCTGGGAAATTGAGGATCGGAATTTAATTAACGAATGAATAGATCCCTTATCTATCTGATGTATCTCTTAAATAACAATGGGCAAAATATCAAGTTTCTAACACGGACACTGGAACTCATATTGTTTCAGTGTGCCCAGGTTACAGGTAACATAAGCTGTCCATTAGGAAAGCAACTGAACTGTGATTACCGGTTTGTTATTAACAGGCATAATCAGTTGTGTAATCTCGGCTATCAATACAGGGAAGCAGGAAGAAGAGAAAGAGAATAATTATTACATAATACTCTGTTCCTTCTTCATGATCCCCAGCAAGCTACGCGTCCACCTCTTGGATCTGAGTTAACTAAATTTGGAGAGGTTCAAGCTCTTGTTACGATTTGAATTATTTAGTGGTAGATAATCTCCCGCGGGGGCCCGGGCTATATAAATAGGTTCTCTGCTCACACCTGCAGGCGGTGTAAGCCTGTCATCGGTGGGGTGCCTCCCATGGAATGCCATCCTCGACATTGCATGCAGGGGAGGCATCTCTTCTCTTTCTCCTGGCTCCTGTCTTCTGTCCTGCGTTCTTTCCCTCTAATCTTGACGTGTAAACGTATCTTACCGTGTTTGACACAATATAGCCGTAATCGTGCTGATGTGTCGTTGAACCCCAACACAACACAACACAACCTACAAGAGGACTGAAATGAATTCAGACAGTATTGTCTCGTAATTCAGTGGCCTTTACTGTCCAGATGCCTGTGGGCTTGCAAATGGGCGCAAATTATGTACGGTATGTCCTAAGGTGGTAGAACAAGAACTAAGAGGGCAGAGGATGGCTGCTTCATCATGTAGTCGAAGGAGGAGGCAGGGAATGGTGCACTGCATCACAGTTGCAATCCTGAAGAGAATGCGAGAATAAGTCTTAGCCTTTCGGAGACAAAACTGAAGCCGCTAGTTTGGGAGGAAAAAGTCTCTCGCCAATTCCTTGAGAATGGCAGAAAGCAAGAGCGAATGGAGAAGAGTCGTTTAGCTGTCTATGCTGTTCTTTACTCCCATCTGCAGGCGGTGAGAGCCCGTCATCGATAATGTCTCCCATGGAATGCCATCCTCGACGTTCCAGGGACAAACATCTCTCTTCTCTCTCTCCTTGCTCCTGACTTCTGTCCTGCTCTTTTTCCTTCATCTTCTTGACCTGCAAACGTGTCTTACCGTGTTTGGTACATTATAGCCGTGATCGTGCTGATGTGCCGTAAAACCCCAAAACAAACAAACAAACAAACAAACAAGCAATACAAGTCAGTCAGTCAGTCAGTCAGTCAGTCAGTCAGTCTGTCAGTCAGAGATTGATTAGAATCAAATGGTTGAAGCATTGTCACATGAGCTTGACTGTAGAAGGACGAAAAATGCGCTAGAATGTCAATGAGCTCCGCGTTTCCACCATGTCCAAATAATGCAGCTGATTGTCTCATGAATTTTGCAGCAGCGATTTTTCAAATCTTTCACAGAGATTAAATTTAAAAAAAAAAAAAAAGGAAAGATTTGAACTTTTACGCTCATCTGCCAAAGAAAAAGTGGTTTATTCTTTTTTCTTGTCCCTTTCCTCCCCGTGGGCCTGTTTATACTTGTTGAATAAGCGGAGCATTGTCATTAAGACAAGGCGACTATGACTGAATTCAGGTGTTGTTCAGCGAAAACCCAAATGATAAAAATTCAGAATTGAACTCAAGCACTGTTATGGACAATAGCCATTGACATGCCATTACTAGACGACAATGTCGACGATAATGACACTGCTGCTGGCATTTACTAAGCCTTGATCTGAAAGTTAACAGACCATGAATTCTCTTCAGTGTCCACGTGAAAGGTAGAGAAAGTGGTCCTTGACACGAGAGCTGAGGCAGTTTGACCCTTGTGGAGCCTCTGCGAAAGATAAAGCCGTCCGAGTGAACGCTCTTGCTTTGGACCGTATCTGGGGAGTGATTGCCCTTGGTCACTCTTGAATTTTATATAAAAGATTAAAAAAAAAAAGTGTTTAAGTCTTTGAAAAATACATGTGTCACTACTTGTCATTGAATGAAATCTGCCGTTTTTTGTTCTTCATTTTGAAATTACTCAGTTGGATTCAATAGGCGATCGTTTCGCAGATTATCTGCCCCTCCCAAGTGAGGGACTCGTGTACGGGGAGACCATTTTGATCAGCCATATTACTTCCCTTTGTCAGACCAATTAAAGAGGTGTTTAGCAAGCAATGTAAAGAAAAACAAAATTCCCTCTACTTCATGTCATTTGAAAGACTGATGGCCAAATAGAGTTATAACAATAACATTATCTTTTTACCATAATTAATTTGTATAAAGAATTTTCATGGCGTATGTTTTAGGCAAAGGGCGCAAAAGCTTTTTTTTTTTTTTTTTCATTTTTACACTGCCTGCTCAGTCCCTCTTTTGCCTGGTAAACAAACAAACAAACAAACAAAAAAAAAACGTTAACCCATTAATCTCCTTCCGAACAGCGATGTTATATAATATACAGTCACGTACGAGGACATTAATGTAGAACCATATTGAATGTTTTCACAGTGTTACTAGTTATTGTACAAGAACTGACAATTCATTTTGAGACGAGTGTAGTATTGATGTATTGCATGTTCTCAGGGAGGTAATTTACATGCAAATAACACGAACGCATTCTTTGGGCTGATTGATATTTCTCTGATGATATTGTGGCGTGTTAGCTCAGTGGTTTGTGCTGCGGCCTTTGGAAGCAGAGGTCGGTGGTTCGAATCGCAACGGTTGCTTGTTGTATCCTTAGGAAAGATACTTAACACACAGTTTTCCGCAGCCCACCCATCTGTAAAACGGGTACCTGATGTATATCGGGGGAAGTACAGTGGCTCTGCACTACGGCGACGTGGTCTGAAATGGCCAAGCCAATTTCCCTCTTAGGGATCAAGGGATGGTACTTTTACTTTTTACTTTAATCTGCCCACAAGGGAACTATTTTCTTATTCAGAAATTAACATCCTTTTAAACAAAATTAGCTTTACAGATACATCGACAGAAGACCATCACAGTTTCATCACATTTGACCCAAAATTTCCCCGTTCACGTCCAGCGACTTACGACTCAATGTGACTGAACCCAAGATAATTATTCATACGGTCATTCAAACAGAAACTCGTGCGTGACTTTGCAGGTGTTTTCCGGAGGACAGTTGACGTTTGCTGAGGTCTACACAATACTGCTGCACACTTCAGCTCCTGAGGTTGTCAATCTTAACAAAGACTGAATGCGCTGGAGATGGTCATGATGGCTCTAATGTCCCTTTGACCAGATGGCCATAACTGACACTATGTCAAAACCCATATTGGTTCCTTGAAACTTCTATTTCGAGAAAATCGGGGATATGTGTGTGTGTGTGTGTGTGTGTGTGTGTATTTGTATGTGTGTAAAGTATCTCTCTTAACATTTATTAGCAACACGTTTTTAACTTTGCAGAAAGTTATATTTAAATAGATGGAGAAAATGATTGAAACTGTGTTGAAAAGAGGTATTTAATCATAACAGAGGTTGTAACGATGGATCGTATGTTCACTTGTCATTTTCAGCATTTAGTATAATCAATAATGGACTCAACTAGCCGTTGTATTAAGTCCAGTTGAAGGTTTTCATTTTATATTTGTAGTTATAGAATTCTCATAGTCAGATGATTGGAGGGGGGGGGGGGTGAAAAATCGTGCATTCAAGCACTTGACGGTTATCATCAGTCTAAGATAAACAGATTCTATTGTTTTTAAAAGCAGTGATAAAAAGAAAGAGATGTTTGATTTGACTTCTTAAGAGATTGGGTTTGAACTCGTTCTAAAATAATATAATAATAATAATAAAGTAATCAGATGACGAAATCAAACAGTCGCAGACATCACACACGAGGGGAAAGACAGAAAGAAAGAAAGAAAGAAAGAGAGGGAGGGAAGGGAGAGAGAAAGATTGACGGCGAGAGAGAGAAAGAGAGAGGGGGGGGGGAAAGCGAGATAAAGAGAGAATGAAAGAGAGAGAAAGAGATAGTGACACAGAATGAGGGAGACGAGAGAGAAAGAGAGAGTGAGAGAAAGAGGGCGGGAGAGAGAGAAAGTGAGCGAATTAGGAGAAAGAGTGAGAGAAACAGTCCCAAAGATCGTGCTACTGGCTTTTGCAACATCATTTAGTGGCCACGAAGATTGTAATGAGTGTGTCTATTTGACCAATTAATCACTTATCTCTACATCAGTTGTGAGTCCAGGGTGGAAACAGTAAACTTTTTAATCAGATGTAATAGCAGTGGAAAATCATGGCCGCCAATAGGCCGGAATGGAGGAAAGCTGCAGGTTGGGGAACGAAGACGTTTGAAAGAGAAAGACAGAACAGTCAAGTGGAAAAGCGTGCAGCATTGAAAGCTAGAATCAATTCTTCAATGCATTTTATTGAATGCCCAGTCCTCGAGTATCTGAGTACATCAGATAATCGGCCTGAAATACTACTTGAGTTTACAAAGATGGACGGAGTGGTAGGCTAGATTTTATTGCAGTCGAGTTCGACCATACAGATACAGATCCATTGTAGTTTGTTTGTTAGTTTGTTTGTTTGTTTGCGTTGGGCTTTAACGACGGTTACGGCTATACTGTGTCAAACACGGTAAGATACGTTTACACGTCAAGAAGAAAAGAGGCAAGAAAGCGGGACAGAAGACACACGCGAACAAATTGAAGATAAATAAAACAATGACACCAGCATATCAAACATTAAAAATATTTTTTTCAAAAAGTTGACTATCATAAGAATGGTGATGTCGATGATGATGGGATAAAAATAATTAAACAAATTCCGAAGAAATAGAAGAAAATTGTCAAGAGAATGGGCGGTGAAGAGCTTTCCTTCCAGTTTGACACCAAAGTAATCTATGGTATTAAGATAAGATGATAATAATAATAATAATAATAGAGAGCATTTATGGACCTCATACCCCAGTACAGTACAGGCTCTATGGGTTAAAATTTAAAATCCATTATAGCCCCGACAATGCAAAAATGAGACTCATAAGGTCTTAGCTTCTTTCGCAAGGTAACTTCTGTTAGCCGTTCAAAATCCGTATCAATCTGCAATAACATTCACTGTCTAGAACTATAATTGAGTACTTATTTTAATTTGGATAGAGCCAGGAAATGTGTGTAAATTGTTTTTCCCAGGGAAAAGATCTCGGGACCTGTAAGACTCCGAATTCTGAATCCAATGATCCAACCTGGGACATCCGAGTAGGCAATAATATGACAGTATTTTTTTTTTCTCAGTTTAGCACTACCACATATCTAGAGTCAATGAAGGGAACTGTCTGACAGTGTTTTATACAGTTGTGATGATTTCCCATGATTGCAGTCAAACTGTTCTGACCCATCACCAGCGAAATGGCAATTTAGAAATACATGTAGTAATAGGGGCCATATTGAAGTAGAATAGAAAACAAAACAAACAGACAAGAACAACAGCAACAAAAATAATTAACGCACACCTTCAATAACAACATAAATAAATTACTAAATAAAATACTAAATAGATTACTAAATAAATAATAAATAAATAAATAAATAAATAAATAAATAAATAAATAAATAGGGAGTAGCTGGATAGGGAGTCTGCTGGCGATTGTTTTTTTTTCAGAAGTGAAGACAGAAGTTTTTTTTTTTTTTTTCAACATTACTGTCGAGACAACATCCACCAGGAGGTTGAAAGACGTATGTAGAACCTAACACATAACATCGGCGTCTCTCAAAATAAATCACTACAGCAGACCATTAAACAACTCAGAACCTTACGAAAAACCTCTAGTCAGTGTGAGAAGACGAAAAAACTGTAGTGGTAAGTACATGTGTCACGATCTGAGTGCCTGGCTAAAACAGAACTCCGTGGCACTGTGAGAAAAACGTTAAGAAGAGGACGATTACAAGAAGGTAAAATATAAGAAGGGTTGACGGTAGCCATCTTTGCCACGATCCAAATCCAGATCAGAGACCGGAAGAGCAAAGAAAAGTTGTCAACAGAAGCTATCTCAGCCGTGCCCCAAAGAACGGTAGGTTTACGGGACTCTTGAGCTGTGATCTGTGAGACTGTCAATTCCATGTCTTGATCAGTCAATATGATCTGGACTCCAAATTGTTCGTAAACAATAAAGACTGCGCAAAAAAAAAAAAAAAAGCTGAGATTTTCGGACGCAATTACGTAGCTCATAAGCTTTAAACCAGTTTCATTTATTCTCATTTTCATTCTTTTCTTTCCTCCTTCAAAAAAAAAAAAAAAAATATTGAAGACATGGTGACGACAACCCACCGTTTTAAGAATTATGTATGAAAATCCCCCATAATCGCAAAATATTGCATTTTTATATTATTAATATACTGTCGTTTTATACTTTGAATGCTCTCTTTCTGTATTAATATCTTCTTTTCTCTCTCTCTTTTTTTTTCTCCCCACGCTTGTCTGACCGGCTGCCTGTCTATCTGACTGTCCGACTATCTGTCTGTCTGTCTGTCTGTCTGTCTTTTCTCTCCCTCACTCAAGCATGTTACCACTCAAGTGTCCCGAAATAGATCTACCAGCCCATACAGTCATTTTTCAAATTGCATTGTTTAAAAATTCAAAGCTGTTTTTCTATCATCGGAATAACAGTTCAGACAGAATGACCTGTACCTCGTTATTCTATTAAACAAGGCACTTTACATGATTTCTTTTGAACTCTATTACTAAATAAGAAACTGGTTACCTACTTGAACAATAAAATAATTTTACTTCATCATACAAGTTGGGCATTGAAAAGCCACTACCTGCCTATACTAATAATGTTACTTGACTTTGGGGAGATAAAATATGAGGCTAATGGAAGATAAACAACAGGCATGTCATCTGTGGGATTAAATAAGGATTTAGAGCGACCCACGAAAGAAGGCAATATATACATTTATATTTGCCAAACGAAACAGAGTTTCCCACCAAGTTGGCAAAGAATAACTACGATTTGCCTGGTCCAAGCTGGCAAGGTAGCCCCATGTCATCAGCCAGGTAATCACTGCCACTGTAAGCCACATGTATTATTCTGGGCCGATTATGCAGTTAGACAGTACGCTATTCATCACCACATGGGGAACGATATGAAGCATGTTCAATAAATCAACGTTTGGGCCGTAGATGGGAATGCTGGGCTCTTAGATCATAAAAAAAAGAGAAAAAAAAATGTACGAGACCCTAAAACACCGGAAATGGTAAGTACACTGTTTCTGTGGTTAGTCTGGCTGAACTGCGGCCGCTTAGGCTATTAACTTGTAAAATTTCGTCATAATAATTTGATGAAGGATAACAACGTGCCCTAAGATGATCCAGGAAATTGAAAATTTCCAAAAGATGTGTGCAATATGTAACTTACCGCCTAACCCCAAAGATGCACCGGTTGGACAATTGCGCTGTTTAACTGATTATCTACACTGCTAGAACATGATTGATTGTACATCATTGTCTTAACTTACGGGTATAACAGCAACGGTAGCGACAGAAAAGAGATGTAAACAAAAAACAAAATCACGGAGACAGCGACAAGAAGAAGAAGAAGAAGAAGAAGAAGAAGAAGAAGAAGAAAAAGAAGAAGAAGAGGAAGAAGAAGAAGAAGAAGAAAAAGAAGAAGAAGAGGAAGAAGAAGAAGAAGATGAGGAAGAAGAAGAAGAAGAAGAGAGGAGGAAGAAGAAGAAGAAGAAGAAGAACAACAACAACAACAGCGATCATAACAATTACACAAGAACAACGAACATCATTGGAGCTACCTGTAGATGGCGAATGATGATCTGTTTTTACGGATAAAATGGACAGGTGACTCTTTCCAAAGATGGCATTCAAGATAAAACAACTAATCCGGTTTGAAAAAGTACTTGAGTGAATCTCGTTTGATATGAATGAAGAAAGGAAGATGAGCAATCATTAACTGCTCATTTCGTGTAAGATACTCTGCTTATTAAGTGATATTTTGCGAAAATGGAACCTCCACATCAGAAAAGTTGATTAGATTTGACAAAGATCATCCGTGCAAAACATATGAGCAAGCGAATCAGCAAGATTTGGTGTTGGTTTCCTACGATTAAGTTTACTAGTACGATTACAGCAACATCGTGTGAGGCACTCGTTTGCCACACAGGAGGTCTATTATCGCCGAGCAAATCTCAATTCATGACCGGAACAATTTGCTGATAACTGATATTGACGTAATATAACGCTAGAGACAAAATTCGTGATGAATCTTTATTCACTTCAACAGAATAATCATGATTTTCTGACAGAATGTTAAAGAGCAGTTTCAATATCCCTCGTCCACGATTCTCTAACAGCTCTGAGACAGAAACCCGCAATTAACAGACCGTTTATCCCAAATACATAAATCATCTATAATCCATACCTCTTAATTGAGTTTCATCTTTCTATGTAATGAATATTTCTATTTTCTTTACAAGCCGGAAGTAATGTCTGAATCAAATTCTTTCTTTCTTTCTTTCTTTCTTTCTTTCTTTCTTTCTTTCTTTCTTTCTTTCGTTCTTTCTTTCTTTCTTTCTT
>JBCAUA010092678.1:0-10462 GCA_038406235.1 Peronia verruculata
CTGTTGCCTATTTCACGAACTAGGCATAAGACTGCCTAATTCAAGAACTTAGGCATTTTCAGGATCTAGGCACGACACATACATACAACATACAAATTTTCTATTTATCTTTAAATATACACATTTTATTGTTTAGTGGGCAACACATTGCATAGTGAAGAGCAGGTATGTTAATATGAAATGGAATGATAAAAGTGGTTGAGCGGATGTCTCTTTGCTCCATGCTCTTTTCAAGCAAAGATGGTAAAATTTGCATGGTACAGGTAACTAAGTTTACAAGAATTCTGCATTCTAAATGTACATGAATGCATATTTTAGCACCAAATCACCCAGAAACATTGGCATGGGCTTGTTAAATCATTTATCAGTTGGGGGCAAATCATGTCAAAGAAAAATCAAATCAAGATACACATACATGTACATTATTGATGTATACATTTTTTACTTCCAAATGAAACACATCAGTGATAGGCTTTCAAATCAAAGCTAAAAACTTATGAAACATGTTAAAATATAATTATATAAAAAAAAATGGAGACAAAAGAATTTAAAAACTCTGATGTTTTATAGCCCAAGGCAAAATATGGGAAGATCTGTCTCATTGGTACTACATGTATATTTCATTTTCACAGCATATAAAAACCTGTACTTCAGATAATTCACTTTTGTTTTGTTATGGGTACTGTTCAAATTTCCAATCAATTAAAGAAATGCACAGACACCTGAATACCTTTGAGAGAGGAGTAGGCCTACATGTATGTAATACTATTACAAGACCAACACAAAGCTGACATTGATAATCATGTCCTGACTTTGGTTTCCATGTACATGTACTGAAGGCCTACACTGAGAGACATAAAAGATCTGTTTTTATTGATGATCTTTTATGACAGACACAACCTACAGATGTCAATTTCAAAGATGACAAAACAATATTTAGAAAATATGTTTCCTGTTGTATTAAAATGCGAAACATACAACATCCATATTGCATAATACAAGGTTAAGTTCTTTGTCTCAAATTATGAAATTATTGAAATAAATACAGACATGAAATGCACACAAAGTATATATCAGGGATGGAAAAGTTTCTGGCATATTCTTTAGAACATGTAAAACTGAAGTACGTTAAGAGACAGGCAAAAAGTAGAAAATCCTATTAAAGTAGGAAAATTGACATTCCTGATATGGCTGCTGAAGCACACAATGACACTAGATTTTACGTGTAGAGAAACAGCAGACAACTTAACAACATAGCATTGTCATCCCACATTTTCTCAGACCACACTACTTGTAACCACTATGAACTCAAATCTGTAGGATTTACTATTAAAGTTAAAGCAAACTTGTCTGATATATCAGATGATTACTACTAGCCTAGAGGAAAAAGAAGAATCACAGGAGAACAAACAAGAAACAACTGAATTAAATTGAAATGAATTCCTAGCTATCACTGCTGAACATTGCCACAGAACCACAGAAATAGGCTTGAAACCAGTGATAACTGATCAGTCAAGCTCAGCAATTCATGGTGGTAGAAAGGAGAAATAATGAGTATATATACTGAACTAGAAAAAAAAAAAAGTCACCACCGCATGATAACATTCTGTATTCCAGAAATCCATGTATGTGTAATGTGAGATAACAACAAAGTAGCACTTTGACTTTATGAAGATTTAGTTCAAAAGTACATACATGTATGTAGGACTTTCTCAAATTGTGAAGTACATCATGTACATGTATTACAATTACATGCAGTGGGCTTAAGCTGATTGAGCTGACCCAGAAAAGCAGGGACTGTCATAACTGGAGGAGGCTTGTGGGGGCCAGTTAGTGTGGTAGCTAGCATTGAAAATGGTGATGCTGACAAGTGACAGGTGACATGCAGTAGTTTACATAAAGCAGGGAAATAAAAGCTGTTTTCTCCCTCAGCCACATTAAAGGGGATACTTTCCGTCCTGGGTGAACAATTCTAAAATTTCTGTGCTTGAACTCTATCAAATCACAAATGTTGACAATGAGTTATGAATGGGAAGAAATACAGGAATGAACCATTTATGTCTCTTAATGATAAAGGGGAAAAAATGAATAAGACATAGATCTCATGCATAAAATAAAATTAACTGTGGAAATGAGAAAGGAAAATATATTGGACATTTTTGCTTTGATTAATTGTTTTGCGAACAGGGCAAATGAGTCAGAAGTCGCCCAGGCAACAAAGTTATATGGCTGTTTTTGGTCGTTTTTAACTAGTTTCCAACTAACATACTAATTTTTTTTTTTTTCACAAAACGTCAATTTAACATTTTTTTTTAATCTGAAAAAAAAAAAAATAAATAATAATAATATTTTGGTATACATCGTAGTAGGAAAATAGAGAAAAACAGCTGTGACTTGAACTCATCTGGCGCGACTTGCAACTTATTTGCCCTGGGTGCAAGACAATTACTTAACCACTCATAAATGTGGATGGACTATCCAAAAATAACTGTACATCTAGCATTTTCTGCTCAAATTCAGCATCTGAAATAGTAGTTCTCTTGCACAGACCAGCTCTGGAAACTTCCATGGCTTTCTTATGTCTGCGTTGTAGTCTGGCCTGAGTCACCTTACTGTCAAAGTGAAGGAAACGTTTATAACGCTGCTTGGTAAAAACTGTCTGGCTGGAAATGGGGTTCTCTTTGATGGTTTCCCATGTTCGTAAGGAAGGTAACACATAGTTTTTGTTACGATACAAGTTTTCCAGTCCTTCACTGATCTCACCATCTTCAGTTAAAGACTGTGAATCATCACAAGACATAGCAGTGCTACCACCTGCTTTCTTTCCAACACTTTTCCGTTTTGTCTTTTTCTCACTCTTGTTCTCTTCATCACAGACACCAGTGTTACATGCTAAATCCCACGATTTCCTGCTCTTACGAACCCTCAGAGATCTCTGTCCCACTACCTCTGTGTCGTCCTCTGACACGACATTGTCCACACATGTCATGTCAGGCTCTGTTAGTGTGTCATGTGTTGCACTAACATTCAAATTATTGCCATTAGTGCTTCGCTGATCTGATTCATCCATCTCCACTACATCCACTGCTTCAGTTTTCCTGCACTTTGCTTGCCTACATCCATCCACATCTTCACCAACTAGGCATTCACGAAAATTCTGACGATCGTATTCATTTTCAGAAAATTCACTTGTCATATCCATTTCAACATTGAGACAAGTAGCAGTTTTTTTCCCTGCCTTGGACCCTGATTTTTTCCAACAGTTTGAAGTCATATGACTGCTAGAGTTGGAGCTGGACTTATCATTTTTACTACAGAGTTCTTCAATATGGCTTGTACGACTAGTATGCATGGACTTTGAAGACAACCTCTGCTTTCCTCCCCTCTTCTTCGAATGCTTTAATTTTGTCATGTTCATGCCAGTTTCTGTTGTATCGTTGTCACTAACATGTAGATTAACCAAATCTCCAATCACTCTCTCCATTGCAATATTATCTGAAGTAGCACTATCACACAGAACAGACTTATCACCCTGATCTATAGATTTCCTCATGAAGTCATCGGTGTCCTGTAACATATCAGTTTTAGTATTTTCCTTATTTTCACTCTCCTCATCATACTCTGTGGTGTCAGTACGTCGTGCTGGTGTTTCAGAGGCAGATGGAGAGACATTCTCGATAGACGATCGCCCCTCATATAAAGGCATCTCCAAGAGACTGAAATATCTGGAGGATCTACGCTGAGATTTTTTCACTCTGTTCTCTTCTGTCTTATTTTCTGTGCCAAATCGCAAATCAAGATAGTCACTTCTCAACAATTCCTGAATCATTTCATCACTCATCTCCGAGGTCACAGGGTCCATAGTGCAAGTCTTGTTATGCCATTCATCTGGTGACAAAATGTGAATTTCTTCACCCCATTCCTCACCATTCACTTTATCAGATTGATTGAGAGTGTTGGATTCAAGCATAATTGACTCACAACCTGCATACATGTTTGCACTCGACTTCAGTATTTCCTCTGTCACCTTGTTTCTACTGTGAATTTTTTCTTCATTGTCAGATTTCTCAGGAGGACTTTTCTTTATAGACAACCTTTTTCGCTTCTTTGGTACACTGCAAGTTTCAGTTTGACTGTCAGTCGTGGAATTTCTTTTACAATCCTCAAACCCATGATGGTGCATTCCCATGTCTGTGTTGTATGATTCCTTTGTTTCAGCGTCTATGTCTCTTTCTTCATGTTGGCTGGAACTGCCACTTTCAAATGGAACTGTGTAAGTATCACTGTCGATCCAATGTGCCTGAAAGTTAGAAGTTGAATGAAAAGTCTGATCTTTATCAGAAATGACTAGGCTTTGGGGAGTTGTCTCCTTTATATTACAAGGCTTGACTCTAGATGGTTCAAGGTTTCCTGCCTTATTGTTATGCGCGTGATCAGGACAAGGTTCCATATCACCTGTGACATCTGACATAGCTCCAGTTTGACTGTTAGCTGTGACCTGGGTCTGGAGAGCTTGAAGTTTGCAGGAAAGTCTGTGGATAACATCATCCATATTATCAGGTTGACTTGACTGTGACTCAGTAGTGGTTTTTCTCCGACTATCAGCATTCTGAGAATGTGCTGAACTTTTCTGGGTCCCAACAGTCTGTTTACTGCAGGCAGCCTTCGAAGGCAAAGTGAGCTTCTTGCGAACAGTGCCAGTCGCTGGTTTCTCCTTGACAGATCCACTCGATGCTTGAGTTTCTTTCCCATGGGACCCATGATTTTGCACGAGACTCAGTCTTTTCTTTGCTCCTGAGGGTTTTGGAGATTTAGCCTTGCTGGAGATCGAAACACCAGTATTTTTTGAGTGTTCAGTTACTACACCTGTGGAATATCTACTTTTCTTCAACTTCCCTAATTCTGATTTCTGTGACTTTTCTTTTCCTGTACCAGTCTCATCTGAAGCACCACCTTTTACCTTTTTGGTGGAATCTGTAAGTTCTTGTAGCTTGTCACCCAGCTTTTTAAATTTGACCACTAGATGTTGATTTGAACTGGTACTTATGGGTGATACTCTGTAGTTGGTTCTTGGGGAAGTTAGATCTGGTGATGAATGTTTCAGATGTAATCCTGCATGATGTTTCTTTGTGGAAGGCAGATGTTCAGTTCTTGATTTTGTTGAGGCTGCAGATTTTTGTGGAGATGACACTGATTTCTTGGGGGTTGGTGTTGCCTGCCTCGGAATTTTTGTATGTTCATGTTTATGTGTTGACGGTGCAAGTTTCTTTGGGGATTTTGTCTCTTTGTATGATGATGGTGTTGCAACTTTATTTTCAGCTTTTGAATGCTTCTGTGCAACTTGTTCTTTTCGCACAGTGGGTTTGTTTATTTCGGTGGATCTAGGTGGTGTCTGCCGCAGCAATGGTGCCAAATGTTTCTGGGTTAATTTCAGAGATTTCGTACTGGACATACAACGGGCTGGAGTTGGACAAAACTGATCACTGGCATAAGAAATGGCATCCATTTGTTCCTTCCCAGATGTAGCCAAATTTGAGGGCACTTTTCCTGAAACATGAGGTAAGACAATGTCTGTGTTCTGGCAGTGGTCTGAAAGAACATGGGTTAAGTTGGCTAGATTTGGTGGAGACAGATAAGGTGTAGAAATCAGCGCTTGGTTCAGCTGATCACCTACGATATCGAAGTCATTCATAAATGAGTCCTCTCCATGCCCTGCATGATCTGATTTTCTGCCTGACAGTGACTGAAATTCTGTACAGTCCTCTTCCAAATCAAGAGTCCTGCTTGTCCCAGTGGAACTGGATTTGTTACGTTTTTCATTCACTTGACTGGCCTCAGGTGACACAAGTTCATGATTCTTTTGATGGTGCCCATCATTTTCAGCAATAGAATCAAAGCTGCTCCTTGGCTTTGCAGCACTATTGTGTATTTGTTTAATGACAGGATTATAATCTGAAAACTCTCCATTTACAGGTCTGTCTGTGGAATCTGACACACTGTCTTCACAAACACTATTTTGTTGTTGGCACACCTGATGATTTTCTTCCTGTGAGTCTTGTTGGCATACTGCTGGCACACTGTAGTGTTCCAGATCTCTCTCATCCACCCAGGCACTACCATAGGCACGGTCCAAAGTGGACAGAGGTTCCTTCACAGCTTCCTCTCCAAAACTGAGCTCCTCCTCATTTAATCTGCTTTGGATACCAAATGTGGTGGAGGATCTCCTCAGGTTTCTTATTGAGCGACGTCTGCGTTTTTGCTCAGTTGCTTCCATGACCTACGTCAGACACCAACATCTGTAAAAACAGAAAAAGTCTGGTTAATCTGGGTACGAAAAGCAATATACTTGTTCACAATTATATGGACCAATATGATATTACAAGTACACATAAGAAATTGCATGAATTTGAGGTCCTAGTACTATTTTCTTGTTTAAATCCAGGTTAGAGTCCCTAACATTTATCAGAACTGTTTTTTTATTTATGTACTTATTTTTTAGGTAAAGGTGGATCCATCTATAGTAAGATACTCAACTTTCTCTTTTTGGTTTATTTCTGACAAAACACAGTATATATATATATCTGGATGAGATTTAACTTCAGTGTAAACAGTAATTCGAAGATCAAATGCAAAAAAAAAAAAGAGTGGACTTAAAAAAAGGGATAAAATCATAAAATCACTCATTTTTTTTGTGCGTGTGTGTGATGTACTTTTTTAAGGTAGATGATAGGTGGATCCCGGGCGACACACTGTCCATTCGTAGGGAAGGTTTCTTTACCTTCTCCGTTGTCGTAGAAACCTAGAACAACCCCTCTGGCTCAACCTGCTGGGACCTTCGACCAGCACAAGTCCACCCTAATGCTAACACGTAGGTCTGAAGAGCGGGGTGACGTCCACCCTAACGCTAACATGTAGGTCCGATGAGCTAATTATAGATGGTGTGCATTGATCATTGATGATGAATAATTACAGATGATATACCTAATATATCCGGGGTCCACCTATCCACTTCCCTTTTTTTAAACCATTTACTGCAGGCAAAATGGAACAGAAATTTATGACAGGAATGCCAAACCACAAGACAGCACCTTCTGATGATTTTCAAGTGCAGAGCTCAAAATTATGTTACAAAAGTTTCTTTGATCCATACAAATGCTATTGAAGTCATAATGTTTGTATGAGAAATTTAAAACTCCTTGTCCTCAGCTGATTTTATGCTGACTTATAATTGTCCTGGCATTTCATAACTTCACTACTACTACATGCACTGGCTATGCCAATTTTTGCAGTCCTTCACTTAGCATCAGCAACAAGGTCAATCTCCCTCACTCTGCTCACTGCTAATTCCCACTCGCACTCAGTCACACTGTGTGCAAGAGCCAACCAACACTCTTCCTCTCAGTTGTTCTAAGCATCACTGCAATTCAGTGCTACTGTTATGTGAAGAACCACATTATATGTCTGATTTGGGCTCTCCTCACTACCCTATCAGCTTGTGACATCTATCAAAGGATTCTACAAATGGGTACAATTTACAAAACAGTGGTCAGTAGTTGGAACATTGGATCAAATGGGGAAAGGACGGTTGAACGCTCGTCATGTATATATATATATATATGTGGTCCCTCACATGACACTGAAGCAAATTTTTGGACACACCTCGTGCTGTTGGTAACTCTGAAGTGATTAACACAATAACAATGGTGGGAGAGGTGCCTGGGTGGGAATACAATGCATGAAAGAAAAATGTGTGAGAAAACACAGCAAGATGTTCATTTGTCTTAAAAAGATGACAAGATGGTAACAATCAAATACAGCTCCTCCACTCATCAGATCAGTGACATAAATTAAAAACAAGACAATGGTCATTGGCACTGCTCCCTAGTTGTCCAGTATAGTAGAAAGGCAAGCTAGAGATATGACAATGAAGTGTAATCTGTCTCTTGTGACCATGTGCTGACCGAGCCACACTCTCAACTTCATTTCATCTCTACTGAAGTCAGTCAGTGGTACTGAACACTTTCAGATTCCTATAAACAGGGACTGTTTTTCAGCAGCTCAGCTAGTTCCCTTTTCCAGAAACACAAGGGTTATTGAACATGCACTATACAGAAAAAAACAGAAAACAAGAAACTGCCTTTAAATAAAATGTTAATCATGGAAAATTTTGATAAAATTATGTGGAAAAAAAAACAAATTCCCCCCTTACATGAACTGGATAAATTATGTCTTACATCTCAAGTATGAAGTGCAAATTTATTGTTTGTTCAACAACTCTTGAGTGCGAATAAAGGGGAATAATTGGGCAACAATCCCTCTTATGAGAGAAGAAGGCTTACATTTTGCCTTGTGTTATTAAAAGATCAGGTTACTCAGGGGAGAGAACCATGACAATAAAAATAAACTAAGCGACATTAAATGTTCTAAATACTCTAACATGGAAACTGTTTCATTAACCATCAAACTTCATTCAATGATGATTATATTTGATGGAGGCCTTTTTAATAAAAATAGCTGCATAATAATTCACACTGCAGGCCATCATGTCATGATCACTTTCCATACAAAGATGATTCATTGTAATGAAATATATTGCAAAAAACATTACAGTCATTGGGGGAAATGGAGGAGTAGTGAGTATTGATAATGTAAGGCCCTAGTAGAAACTGACTAACATTATACACACAGCTACCACTACAAGTCTTTCAAGATGTTCTGTTCTCTGCATTGGCAATGAACTTTAGATCCTAGCCTCACTAGTCTATCAATCTGCTGCTAAATGAGTTTGGAAAAATAGCATCAGACTTTAGGAATTTCATAGAAATTATTGTGCCTGAGGTTCTGCCCATGTCAGAGCTACAGAGATTGCTTTTCCTTCTACTCTTACAGATAGATAACCAGTAGCTTTGCATCTCTGAGGGACCAGGCAGCATGCATGAAAATTTCAATTTTTGCCTGCCTGGCTAGTTCTATCTACACAGCATGCTAAAGAAAGATTACATCAGTATCCTGAAGGATAAGCTATAGACATTAGATGACAAACTGCGACTTCCAAACTAGATCTATCTCATTAGAAATAATAACATATTACAAACTGGAACTTCCAGACTACCTCATAAGAAGCAAAATGCCACAGTGTGATGTCAGTGATGAGTGGACTGTGCTGATGGTAATACATTGTACTATAAGCAGCTTACACACCTACAGTGCAAATCACCAAAACAGTAATTTTTTTTTTAGTAAACAGAACACAGAACCGCAGTGTGGATTGCAAAACCCAATGAATTTAATTCCAAACTGTCTGTGGGATAAAATATTCAGGCCTCTTGATTTTTGTATGGCAGTTATTCCCATCCTTCGCAGACAGTCTGGTGCTAGTGATGTATTACTGTCTTCTTTTAAATTGTGTGCACTGGAAGAAGTAACAATGATGAGACTAAAAGTTTATCAAATCAAATTATAGATCTAGAATCTATGTCTGACTTTTTAAATTCAACATACATATCAATATTAGCAAGGTCTACCTAGATCTAGATAGATCTATATAACCATATTCCTTTTTTCATGTTTTTTTAAAATAGAAATTGTTAGTATGTAGTAAGGCCATTGCCTCCTCAGTGGGTAGAACTATGTGACATGTCATGATGTGCAGTGACGACAGGAGGCGCAAAGTGTAGTTCTTGCTGACAGTCTGAATTCAAATCAATTGATTTGGACTGAGGGTGTATAGGACTGGACTGGAGGGTCAATGCGTCAGTGTGGGTGTTTGTGTCACCTCTGTCCGCATCAAGCCAAACTGCACCAATCTGAACAAAAATTGGTAGATTTTTAGATCTAGTCTAGTACTTCTACTGGACCTATTGAAATCGCCCAATTTGGATTCAAAATTGATGCAATCTGACATGATGGAGACACAGAGTGACACAAACATCCACCTTGACCCCCTTCCTCCCCCCCCCCCTTCCCAGTCCTACACTAGAGCTCTAAAATAATAAAAACGGACTGAACTCCAACACTAGCCCATTGCCAATTGTAAAAGGTGTACAGCAGTCTAGACACTAGATCTAGATCTAAATCTTGACACTAGTTTGTGGTTAGAATATCAAATACACAACAAAATGAACATGCCATCCATCATAATTTATGCTTGAGCACTCGAGACTAGATATCTAGAGTCTAGATAATAAGATTTGATCTAGCCTAAATCTAGACCTAGATTCTAGAAATCTAGAATTTAGATCTAGATCTAGATCTAGATGATCTAGAGCTCTCTAGATACATCAGTTTCCAGAACTAGAATCTAGACTCTAGATCTAATCTAGATCTAGATGATTTTTAGATATAGATCTAGATCTAGACTAGATCTAATTCTAAACCCAGTGCTAGGCACTCCCTTTTTTTAGCGGTCCCAAGGAATCGATACTGCATTCCAATTTTATTTATTACTGCATGGATATATGTC
>JBCAUA010092689.1:0-10462 GCA_038406235.1 Peronia verruculata
ATAGATAGAGAGATAGATAGATAGATAGATAGATAGATAGATAGATAGATAGATAGATAGATAGATAGATAGATAAACTTACTTTGTCCCCACAAGAAATTTCTTTTACAGTTGACGATGCATAGAATAGAATTACGTCACACACATCATGTGCACAGACTAAGATGTCATAATTATAAATATACAAAGAGTATTGAAAATCTCAATAAAGTTTATTTTCCCGGGCACTTGAATTAGAATAGAAACTATAATAATACTTAAGACCTGAATTCAATTATTATGTCCAATTTCGTTTTATCCAGGATAATTGTGCATAACTCTAGAGGGTTTATGCACGGTACAAACTGCATCGAATCTACGTCAGTGTCTCTGATGTAAAACTTCTATTACTTAAGACGTAGCTTTATAAATTGAAGTAAGGGATTGTTAGATTTACATCATCAGTTTTGAATTTCCGCCAGTGTTTCGAGATAATCAATATTTGTATAATTTCTACTTACATTGCCATCAATAAGTGTAATGGAGGTAACTAGGATACCATACAGAACGTACAATTGAAGCTACCAGAATGAAAAATATCAAAGTACTTTTCCCATAATTTGATTTAAAAAAAATGAAAATAAATAAAAGGGACAAAAAACAAGAGAGAACAACAACAAAAACAGCAGCAGCAGCAGCAGCAGCAGCAACAACAACAACAACAACAACAACAACAACAACAACAACAACAACAACCTCATTGGAAGGATAAAATAATATTAATAATAAAATAAGAACATATATTTAAAAAAAATACATTTAACCTTACATGGTCTATGACACATACTTTCTTTCTGGTCTTTTTTTTTTTTTTAAACATGCCACCCATATCTTAAACGGCATAATGCGCTCCCTACCTGCCCTATCATTTTCATCGAGACCCACCACAGCGCCATTCCTTGATTAAGGAGCAAACACCAAAAGGCTCCATAATACCCCGTGTTAAAAGCTGTCTACTTGAGGGCTAAAAGGACAGAGACCAAAACAAAACGCGGCCAGAAAAGAAAATGGCGAGGTCTTTGCGCATTCGAGTTTGTCCAAAACACTTGAAATCTCGGTGCGGTTCAAACTGAAACTTGTGCGCACTCCCCATCCAAACACGTAATATGGCGACTCGGCCCCCACTTTGTGCCTATAAAAACAATGTATGTGTAAAGGGCGAATTCCTCTCAGGGGGACCAGTAAGAGAGAGAGAAAAGGGGGGGGGGGGGGAAGCCGCGTTTCCATTAGAATGAAAACATGTACGTGTAATTATACACCATCATCGTGATGTCTAGCTGATGATTCAGAATCGAAAGTGACAAATTGCCATGCTTTTTCTAGCTTTCACTTTCATTCATTCATTCATTCATTCATTCATTCATTCATTCATTCACCCACCCGTTCCTTCATTCTTTCATCATTCATTCATTTATTTATTCATTCATTCATTCATTCATCCACCCGTTCCATTCGTTCATTCATTCATTCATTTATTCATTCATTCACTCATTCATTCTTCATTCATTCATTCACTACTAATTCATTCATGCCTACATTAAATCAATAATTAATAATCATCAGCTTATTTTTTATGCATTATGTATCTAGTCATCTAATTAAAATGTATCTTACTATTTGTTTATTTCGTTATTTTCATTGCTTTTAATTCTTGTCACAGGATATTGGGTTCACAGTACATGTGTTAATAAGCGATGACTTGTTTCCAACTTTCGCTAATCAAAACAAGGTGATCTTACTCCTCACAGTATATTTTAACTGCTTCAGTACAAGGCAGTCCTTGTGCTAAGCGCTTATTACATTCTATTATTACCCTGACAGGCCCGAAGAAGGCACTTATAAACTTCTCAGCTTCCTGTGAAGCATACAAGGCGGCTGCCTGTTAGGCGTTCAAATCCTTATCAATCTAATAATATCAATGACTATAGTCGGGTAACCATTCAAACCTGGGTGGAAATGGGTGTAAATTGTCTTTCCCAAGGACAAAATGTCGGGGTCTATCAGGATTCGAACCCGGAACTTCAGATCCCGAGTCCTACGGCCTAACCGCTAGCCCTGTCCATGAAATCTCATATCAAAAAAACTTCTGTGCTGCAAAAGGCCCCTGCTGTTTTACCAAGTTCTGATAAAGAGCTAAACTAGCACAAAATGCAAAGAATATGGTTCAATCAGATTCCTCATTCAGAATTAAGTCGTGTATGAAAAAAAAATTTGAAACAAACAAACAACTATTTAGGAATTGTATGGCTACTTAACAATCATCTGGGATTCTGGTTTTGAGCTGTCTGTCTGTCTGTCTGTCTGTCTGTCTGTCTGTCTCCAGAGGTAGCCAACCCCAAGAGGTTGGAAGCCCCAGATATATCTTCTGTCCGTCGTTCTGTCTGTTTGTCTGTCTATCTTTCTTTCTCTCTATATCTACTATTCTTTGTTGTCATTTCTTTCCCTGTGCAGAATAGCGTATCACTGGATTGTGTTGGAGAAAAATTGGAACTGTTACAGTTGACTTCCTGTTCTAGCTCATGTACCAGGTTTTGACTTGAATGTCTGTCAGTCAGTCTGTCTGTGTCTGTTATCAGTCTATCCTTCTAACTGCCTGCCTGTTAGTCAGTCAGTTCGTCTGTCCACATCTGGCAGTCTCTCTGTCCGTCTTGTCTAACTGTGTTTCTCCCTATTATTATTATTATTATTTTCTATCATTGGAGTCCTGGTATGTGTCATCATCTAAAGAGCTAAAACTCACTTTTTGTTGTGGAACCAGGTTTTGACCTGGTTGTGAAAAGAGTACCTGAAAGATTTAGAACACACCTCAGATGTCAGAATATTTATTTTGCGACCATTTCAAAAGCGTCGGCAAGTCTCACCAGGCGATAAAGATTTACACTCATTTTCGGTCGTTTTTAACTACTTTCCGATTAAAGTGCTAACATTCTTTTGTTTTCACAAAACGACAATTTAACCCTTTCTGACCCGAAAAAAGAAACAAATTTGGTACCACTGTCGAAAAACAGTTTAAAAAAAAAATGTAACTCGAAATCACCCAGCGCGACTTCCGACTCATCTGCTCTGGGTGCAAGACATTTGGTAAAGAATCCCAAGAACTCACCTGCGGTTCTGGTACCAGGTCTTGACCTGGGTGTCCGTCAGGTTGAGTTTGGCCGCGAGCTCCATGCGGTCCTGGACGCTGAGATATTTCTGTCTCTCAAACGTTTTCTCCAGCACCGACAGCTGGTGGTCAGTGAAGGCCGTACGAGCTTTCCGCGGCTTCTTGGTCTTGATCAGGAGCGGAGACGTGTTGGGGCTCCTGTTCTTGCTGGGGGTTCTGTTATCTGTGGAGTCTGAGCGTAGAGAAAAAAGACAGTAGTTTTGAGAATTCAGCAGAATGAGAAGAAAGCAATACGTTAGAAAATTATAACTAAGAAATGCAGATATTAATTATAGAATTATAGCGGAGAAGAGAGAAAAAGATGGCATTCAAAGTTTGTATTGTTGGGAATTAAACTAGTTTTACGAAAAAATTCAAAGATAAATTAACTGCAGCTATAGTTTTTGAAGTTTTGTTTGTGTGTGTGTGTGTGTATTCGTTTGTTTAACATTACCTTTCAGAAATACATTCTTTATGTTATACCACAAATTTGAGACGCAACCATGAGAATGTGATTCTCTACAGTTTTAGAATTTAGATTTCTCAGAATGCTTGAGGAGGCAAACCGAGGCTAATAAAAATGGAAAGTCTTTTTTAAGGTCTAGATGGGCATATCTTATCAGTTGATAGGACTTTGAATAACGCGCAAATAGTGAAATATTTCCACAAATATTTCAGAGGGTAACATTTGAAATATCATGAATCTGTGTTTAAAATCTTGCAGAATGAGCTAAAAATGTGGGTTCATAGAAGTTTGAATCACAGACCATTGCAGTAGAGGTGAGTTGGCAGTTGAGTGTCGCAGGACAGCTGATAAATGTACTTGAATGTACAACACACAATGAAGGTGCTGCTTTCTCTCGAGATAAAGGATGGTTGCAATGGGATACTTCGACAGAATGAAGGCTTATGACAAAGGCCACAGGTCACAGCTACAACACTCATTCAATCCAAAGTTTTTTGTTTAAATTCATTATTTTTCTCGCTGTCATATATATATATATATATATAGTTATATAGTAGAGATAATATAACTGATCAAGTCCTGAAGCCAATAATATTCGTCTCATCAGAGTTGACAAAACTTCTCGCTATAAACCATCGGAGCGAAAGATTTAAGCTAAATTCGTTGTAATTCTCTTTCTGTTTCTCTCCTTCATCCCCTTCAATCCTACTTATTGCATCCCCTCTTCTTCCATTCCCTATTCTTGCCCCCCCTCCCTTTCGCCCCGCCCTCCCTCGAAGTTTCAATACACAATCATTGCCTTTTCGTGCAACTGTAAAAAAATAACTTTATTACTTCCCCTGGATAGCAAATTTTGCACTTTTGTGACAATTCACGCCCTGCTCCAACAGTTAGGCAGGTTCTCATCGCACATAGCCAGAGAGAAAAAGAAAAAGATGACGATAAAAAAAGACACAAAAGCAAACAACGAAAGAACAAGAACGATTTCATTAAAAAAAAAAAAAAGCTATTGAGAGACTATACATTTCACATCAGATTTGTTTGTCATGATGATACGTTTAGAGCAGCGGATCGACGGCTGAATTAATGTACAATCTGGTCGACCATTTGCCAGATATGAAGCTCTCCTCATAATGGCGTCATTTGATAGCCAACTAATCATCTCTTTGAACGGCGCCATTCATCCAATAATCGTCAGTTTGGTCTCTACCGCCAGCGCTTACCTGGCACTAAGAGCTCGGAAACATAGCCCGCAGTTTGAAATCGGAAATCTGTCATTATGGGCCACAAGGTGCCTGATTGACTTCTTTTGTTGCACAATTTGGCACTTTGGCTTGTAACAGCTTGTCCTGGCCTGCTCGCTCCCGTGTTTTCCGGGAGCGTTAAAATATTATTCCTTTTGCAATTTTTTGCTTCTTATTTTTTTCTTATTAACCGTCCCCAACCATTAACATATTGCGATTCTATATCGTTTTAAAGTGTTGAACAAGATCCAATAGAAATACGAGACAGCACAGCAGTTGTTTTGATTAAAAAGGATTGCCAGCGCCTGCACTTGTTATGCTGTTACATAAAATAACAATAAATAAAAAAGAAAAATAAATAAACAAAATATGATACAGAAATTTTAATCATGGAACAAAAGGCGGAAAACAGACAGTTATGAATATACAGAAACAGCCAAGTGTTAGAAAAAATAGACAACAACAACAATAAATAAAAAAAGAAAAAGAAAGAAAGAAAGATAGAGAGAAAGAAAGAAAAAAAAATGCCGTATTTCCTTTCTTATTGTAAGGCCGATCGTGGCTCTAATTGAACATGGCGGTGAGAGATGTTGAAGGAAGCGTATATCGGTGACACCTTGGTGCTTTATGACCAGCCTCACATAATATCGGCATCAGTTTCATATTTGCCTTTGAAATGTGGATGTTGTTTAGAAATACGGCAGATTGTGACAGAAAAAATACGCTAAAAAATAGGGTTTTAAAAAAGTACATGTTTTAAAGAGAAGCACAAGATCTTGATATAAAAGATCTTTGTACGTTGATTACGTATATCATCTGATATCTCTTGGTGCACAAAATTATCATTACATGCACGCGTAATCATGAAAACATTGATCTGCCACTGTGTGCTTGACGTCCTATTTTTGTCTATTCATTTACAGTTTAAGGGGAAAAAAAAGTAATAACAAAAATAAATAGATACATTGATGAATAAACGAATGAATGAATAAATAAAAAAATAGATAATGATATAAATAAATAAATAAATAATAGTTAAAGAAATGAAGAAAAGTGATAAATAATGAATAACTAGAAAGAAAGAAAGAAAGAAAGAAAGAAAGAAAGAAAGAAAGAAAGAAAGAAAGAATATAAGGATCGTACAAATCTGTGCTTCTTTTTTGTTGGTGACATCTTGATTGATATCATTAAATTTAGCTATATCTTGCTGTGATATTTTAGCTATTTCTTGCTGTGGTATTTTAGCTATTTCTTGCTGTGATATTTTAGCTATATCTTGCTGTGATATTTTAGCTATTTCTTGCTGTGATAGTTGGCTGAAAATGTAGCATTTCTTTTGAAATATTTCCTTCCACTCGGTTTTGGACTGCAGCTTTACTACCACTTTCTGTGTACAATCCTTTGTTTTTTTTGTTATCCGTCTGTACCGAGTATAATTCCTGTAGAGGCTAGAAACTTTACTTAACCCTTTAGGAATCTACCGGCCGGTCTACTCAAAGCCTGGCTTTATTATACTCTGTACATGAATCAATTTTCAAGTCACATACGAAAAAAGTGACAAGCTGTTCTTTCGGTACTCCCATTTACCCCAGACGGCATGAAGAAGACGATAGATAATAATAATAAAAATAATAATGAGAAGAAGGAGACGAAGAAGAAGAAGAAAAAGAAGAAGAAGATGAAGAGAAAGAAGAAGAAAAAGAAGAAGAAGAGGAAGAAGAAGAAAAGGAAGAAGAGTAAGAAGAAGAAGAAGAAAAAGAAGAAGAAGAGGAAGAAAAAGAGGATGAACAAAAAGAAGAAGAAATAGAAGAAGAAGAACAAGAAGAAGAAGAAGTAAAAGAAGAAGAGGAAGAAGAAAAGGACCAACAACAACAACATCAACAATAACAACAACATCAAGAACAGTAACAACAATGACAACATTAAAATAACAACAACTATCATAAAGTGCCAAATTATCGATCTGTTTCAAGATGTACTCATTGTTATACTTGCATCCGAATTTGATTAATCTGAAACTGGTGTTGGTGGCCTAGTACGGTTTGGTAGCGGATTCAAATGTTTTGGGATCGAACCCCTATAAGTCTTAGCATTTTGTCCTTGGGAAAGACAGTTTACCTACATTTCCTAACTCGACCCAGGTCAAAATGGATACTCAATGCCAGACGGAGAATATTACTGTATACTGAATAAGGATTTGAACACCTAACAGGCAGCCACGGTGTTTTTCCCAGAAAGCTGAGAGCGATGCTTGTTTGTTTGTTTGTTTTTTCTAATAAGGCTTTCAATCCTAAGAAAGTAGATTTATCTCGGTTTTCAGAGGCTGCCTGTTTTTGCTAAGAATTTTTGTGGGTAGAAATTTGGAATTTAGAATTTTTAATCCTGACAGAGGCACTCCGCATGCTCTTCATCGATTTCAAATTGCCGAGGGTTCTTTAACCTGCGTAACGTACGCCCCGGATCTCTGAAATATATTCGCCCTCATCTGAGAAAACTAGATGTCGGAGTTGCCTACCCAGAGGAAACCAGGGAGCAGTTGAGTCACCTGAAAAGAAAAATGCAGGTTTCAGTCTTCATATCCTTCCATCCCCCACTGGGAAGATCCAGGAGGCGAACACACAACCTCATCGACGTGTGGGTGATGTGTGGTTAATATGCTCTGTGCATGCCAAGCAAATCTTGAAGAATGATGAACATTCTGACAATGCTCACACTGTAAGTACAAACAAACTGATCTATGATCAGTGATCCCTGGGTGATCTTTCACTGGGTTGGGCTCAGTTGTAAAAACTTCTATAGTGGGTCGTCATTGTGAGGTCCGTGGGCGCAGTGGCTGCACTGACGAGTTAGGCATTTGCTCCTGAGCGAAAAAGGGTCAATGACAGGTTCAAATTTTATTCGTGGATTTGAAAGATTCCAACACCTACATTATTTGTTCAGTGACCCAGTGAAGATTGCTTTTAACTGTTTTTAACCATCTTTGTTATTTCCTTTTGCAAGGTACAAGGGTGTTGAACGAGCAGCATAGAGAGGAATAAATGATTTTTATACTCTTTGTTTGAAATGCACATTATTGAAAAAAAAAAATTGTTTAAGAAAACTCTCTCTCTCTCTCTCTCTCTGTGTGTGTGTGTGTGTGTGCTCTCACACACAAATCAATGTGTAAGATAACAGTTTTGTCTATATCGTTTTAATTTTGGGGGGAAAAAAATTGTGCTCAGTTTTTCAAATGACTAGAAGAAAAATGAGTTTTTCATTCTTTACACTGTTTGTTCGACAACTGCTGTATCTGGTTAAGGGAAGTAATAGCTCTGGGCCAAAAAATCCCCATCGTCCCCTAGTCTCTTGGGTAGAGAAGCCCCTCGTTTGATTTTAGGATGAATGTATTACGGAGGTTGCTTCCGTATGCTACGCACACATTATAGAAAAACCTTGTCAATTGCGACTCAGATGAAAAGTAGGCGTAGACATCGCTCTCTGGGCCAAATGTCCAAATTCAAAATTTCTACCCGCAAAAATTCTTCACACCAAAACTGGACAGGCACTTAAAGCTTAGATAATCCTAATTTCTCAGAACTGAAACGCTGCATACAGAATTTAAAAAGAAAATACGCGATCTAAACGGCAGGTGCTGGCGATATAAGAGACATAAAGATCACTGCCATCACCATCAAACGCCATTATCAGAGCTACAGCAAAGGCAACAGCTGCCACAACTGTAGAGGGGGGAAAATGAAAAAGATGAGAAAGAAAGAAAAGAAGTTTTTACATGTGTTAACATCTACTGCTTTCTGCTTTCTGTTGTATGTAAAACACGAGAGAGTAAAATTTAAACTGTTATTGCGATCACTTCGACTCTAGCAAACGCTACGACCACATCTAAAAATAAAAGAGGAAGACGAAGAAAAACGAAAGGAGAAAAAGGAAACAGAAGAAAGAAAAAAGAAGGAAGAAGAAGATGGAAAAGAGGACGAAGGCGAATAAGAGGGAAGGAAGAAAGAGGAGAGAAAGAAGGCGAAGAAGAAGGAAGGCTGAAAGAGAAAAGAGGAAGAACAATACCAATTGCTCCAACAAAAAAAAAAAAAAGAACACTAAAAAGTAGGTTCACGGGCCTCCAAGAAGAGCAAAGTAAGATCTTCATCTTTTCAGATGTCTTCTAACTTTCAATTTCATAGAATAAAGAAATAAAGAAGGAACGAAATACACACACGACACATTTAAGAAAAACAAAACAAAACAAAACAAACAAACAAACAAAAAAGAGACAACAAAACAAACAACAAACAAAGAAAAAAGAGTAAAATGGGGCGGGGGGAGGGAGCTGTGTGATCAAAGTCAAATGCTCCAGTACCTCCCCAAGCTTATCGAAACCTAACCACATATTTGCCTAAATCTTTGAAGGCTATGGCTGATATATGGATGGATGGATGGATGGATGGGTGGATGGATGGATGGATGAATGGATGGATGGATGGGTAGATGGAAGGATGGAGAAATGGAGGGATGGATAGATGGATGGATGGGTGAATGGGTGGATCGATGGATAATGGGTGGGTGGAGGAAGGGATGGATTAATGGATAAGTAGATGGATGGATTAATGAATGGATAGATAAATAGTTGAGTAAATGGGTGTATGAAAGACTGGACTCTCTTTTATAAAAGAATTGAGAAAAAAATAAAAACATATTTGAACATGGATATATGTATGAGAACATAATTTAAGCTCAAACTGAACAATTTGGCATCAGTTACATTTTACCCTATCCCTTTTTTTTTTTCAAAGGCATTAAAAACAACAACAACAACAACAACAACAACAACAACAAAAAAAATCAACAAACAAACAAATAAAATCAGCTGTTGACGGACATGAATTCCTGTCCTATCAGGCCATTATGCACTACAATATCAACATAAACTACCTAAGAAGTTAAAGCCGCCAGTCTACGCTTACATGTAATTATTGTGTTTGGGTGAGTTCCTAATCTCTCGTCTACTCACCTTTCATATGCAAATATAACGCAGTTTATCTCTTCCCTAATCGCCCAGAAACGTGCGACGGGCTTCAAGTGCTCGACTTATTTTGGAAACTACATTAGTTTTAAGTTTTGAGCGTTCACCGCAGATCTTTTTCATTCAGAATAGGAAATATATTATTCTAATATTCAAAACATTCAAAGAGGAATTGAAAAAAAAATCAGTCAATGAAAAACAACTAAATGAATAAAATCATTTGCTCAAAATCTTTCGATTAAAAAAGAGACAACACTAGATCTAGTTAGAATATATTCATAATAGATTTAAAATAACAAGACAAAGAACTGAATAGTATAGAAATATTATTTCAGGTAACTATTAGCAGAAAAACAATGCACAAAAACCTTCAGTGAGATAATCAGTGAGACAGACAGGTGGACAAAGATGCCAGGCAAATAGACGGATAGATATATAGATAGATAGATAGCTAGATAGATAGCTAGATAGCTAGATACCTAGATAGCTAGATAGCTAGATAGCTAGATAGATAGATAGATAGATAGATAGATAGATAGATAGATAGATAGATAGAT
>JBCAUA010092700.1:0-10462 GCA_038406235.1 Peronia verruculata
AACAACAACAACACAACAACAACAACAACAACAACAACAACAACAACAACAACAACAACAACAACAACAACAACAACTCAGAGTGTGAACAGAACAAAAAAGGGCGAGATAAAATGAAAGAAGACTAAAAATGAAGAATAAGAGACAGAGAGGGAAGAACTAAAAGCTGGAGAAGATGGAGAGAGAGAGAGAGAGAGAGAGAGAGAGAGAGAGAGAGAGGCAAAAAAAAAAAAAAAACAGAAAGATAGCGATGGCAAGAGGAACGAAAAACTCGCCGAGTAAACAAAAATGGTGAGATAAGGGAGCAAATAATAAAATGAAGAGAGAGAGAGAGAGAGAGAGCGAGAGCGAGAGAAGATATACAAGATAGGGAGGTGTGTGTTGGGGGTGGGGGGATCCACGTGAGAATAACAGAAAGGATGAAAGAGTGAAGAAAGCAGAGAAAGAGAATGAAAGATTAGAATGACAGCGAGGGAAAAAAGAGAGGCAAAGAAAAGAAACAAAATAACAATAAACACAAATTGCTTGGGGGGGGGGGGGGGTGAAGAAAAGAGGAATAAAAAGAAAGATGTTAAAGACGGGAGAAGAGGGAGAGATAGAACCTATGTGTGGGGGGTGGGGGGTTGGGGGGGGGGGGGGGTTACACAGACAGACCTCAAAAGGAAGCGATCTCAGAGTCACTTTGAAACGATGCAGTTTAATTTAGCTGACTTTCTTTAGATCTAATGCGCCATGCAATTGGGTCAATGATTCAATCATTATTAGAGTGACAGGAATATGTACCTAAGGCACCCTCTCTCTCTCTCTCTCCTCTCTCTCTCTCTCTCTCTCTCTCTCTCTATCCATCTCTCTTTCTCCAAGAATCAGGTCTTGAGCAGCTAATAGCCTATTTACAACCATGACACATTTACGCTCGCTGTTGTCAGCCTTCCTTATCAACTCAAGGTTGAGGAATTGTTATACTGATTATGTTACTGTTCAAATTGTCAGTATAAGTTGTCTTCAATCTTCCTCAGTCCTTTTCCCTTCTACTTGTCCACACAGGTTTCGTATGTTTTCCAGTTTTCCAACCCATTTTCCCCATTTATTTGTCCAAGGAATAATACCACCTGCCTCAGACTGACTGTTTTGACAAGTGATCCTTTATGGTAAATCATTTTCAGTACTTCTCTATATTTTTTTTCCAGTCTGTCCGAGATATGTTCAATACAGAGCCGGACTGGCTACTCGGGAGTTTGGGAGTTTCCCCATGGGCCGGTGAATCAGTGGGCCGGTAGGTCTGTGGGTTGGATGGACCTCTATGTCCCAGGTGGGCCGGTTAAACTGGGATAACTCCCGAACCGATTTTTCGAGCCAGTCCGGCCCTGGTTCAACACGTATGTGAGAATCACGTGCCCAGGTAGATTGCTTTTATATCGGTAGATGGTAACCATTGTTGAACATGCACTGTAAAAAAAATGTTCATGTAAAAATATGGCAAAACTTTGGAACCAATAAACGCCAAAATTAAGCCGTAAAATTACAGCCAAAAGCTGTTTTGCTTGTTAGGCCATGATACTACAATGTGAATCCCCCAAAATGCCAAATTTGTGCCGTAAAATTAGAGAAAACATCTTGCTGTAAATTATATGGTAAATTGATGATAAATTCACAGCAAAGGGCTGTACATTTACAGACAAGTTTTATAATGTATAGTATACAGTTTGCTTTTAATTGTTTTGCTGCCCGAGGAAAGGAAGAGGTTCAAGATGGAATTTTTAGAATTTTGCCAGGATGGCGAAGTCTCAACCTCCTATATATACTATTCTTTCTGATTTTTAAACTGCCTAAGTTCTTTGAAGTAACACGAAGGGGATCTCCGTACACATAAGTGGCTCTTATCAGAGAGGGCTAGATGTTGAGCATCCTTAGACCCTTAGTCAAGGATCGTCGAGTCACTGAAAAAAGAACAGCACCAGCACTACCACCACCAACAACAACGACAGCAACAGCATCAACAACAACAAAAATAATAACAAAAACAACAACAAACAAAACAAATAAGGTCTATTATTTTCCATCCTCCGACAGAATTCGAACCCGCGGAATCTTCACATTGTCACTCAGAGATAGACGCCTAACCCCCCTCCCTCCACCCCCCTGTCGTCCACCAAACTCTAGGATCTCCCCTTTAAACACCATACTCGACCCCTACTAAATCTTCGGTCCCATCCTACTGCTCCTACCCACTCGTTTCTTCTTCTGTACATATTACTATAATATGGATACAGTATTAACTGCCTGATTGAGTTTGTTGTGTCTGAGAGCTTATCAATATTACCGACACCTCCTTTTTAACCCTCTCGCTTATCGGTACGGTGGGACATGATTTTATATTCCACTCATGCAAGATGGAGACCTTTCTGTCTGTCTTCAGCTTCTACCAACATGACTTTTGTATTAGTGGTAATAGTAGACAACTTGGCTGACAGCAGGAATAATGTCATTATGAAACATCCAGCATAATAATAACAATAGATATATAGTTCATAAGAGATATCAGGCTATTCAGATAAAATAATACGGACCTAATACTGGGCCTAGTATTGCAATGAGGAATCATAGACAAATAAAAAAGTTGCATCACATAGTAAAAGCGAAACAATTTTGTGTTGGCTCGCACATGAGAGCGTCTGTTTGCACTTTTGGAGGGGAGGGGAGATGGACGGGAGGCACAGCCTCCCCCCCCCCCTCCTCCGACACGTTACATAACTAACTGGATACAATGACTTTCTTATGCACTGACAGAGAGGAAGAGGCGCATCAATAGGCCCAGGTAAGACTCCAGGTCTAGCTGGGCCAATAGGTCCAAATAGATGGCGCCAAAAATGATACCATCACCACAATGGCTTAAGAAGACTAACATTTATAAGGAAGAGTAGCGAAGATGACACAGTGTCGCACCATTGGACTGCTCTGAATCCTGCAGCTGGTAAAGATGTTGAATTCAATGAGAATAAGAGCAAGGCTGTCTCACTTGACGTTTCCGACATACTTTGACCAAACACCATTTTAAACATTTTCTTCTATTTCTCCAGCCCAGCAATTCCATGTAAATTTCCACAGCATCAAAAAACAACCCAAATGCATCACTCCGTTCTCTAAAAAATGCTTGTTATTCGAACATATCAAAAAAGGTAGATTAGTGAAAATTTAATCTCGATTTTTTTTCCAAACGAGGCTTTTGTTTGTTTGTTTGTTTGTTTTTGTTTGTTTTGTTTCTTGTGTGTGTGTGTGTGCTTGTGTTTGTGTGTGTGTGTGTGTGCGCGTATTTTAAATCACATTAAATTAGATCTAGTTTTCTCCCTAAACAGTAATTTCCTATCCTTCAACCTCATCATAATCGGACAATTTCTTTGTTCATGGTTTCTTTCTCTGTTTGCTTGCTTTCAGTGGCTGATTTGTGGATTTCCAATGCCCACACCAGTCGGATAAGATATTTTCTTTTCCTTCAGGCCCCTGATGTCTCGTTATTATCATTCCTTTATCGGCAATTATTACTGCTGTAAATAATTGGATACCAAGACAATGGCTTCGGCATAGTTCGGCACTCTGACATTAAAAGAAAAGGCACAGACATGAACAAAACAAGAAATATTCAAAGGGGAGGGTGAAGGAAGAGGGTGTGGGGAGGAGGTCCTGGAAATAATTTTTGAAACCGCTGGTGGGAGATGTTTTTAACCATTGCTATCGAATTCGGGATGTCAAATTAGAGGAAAACAATCGAAAAAAAAAAAAAAAATCGAAATCACTCATGACTGCCATAGCAATGGCCGCCATCTCGGATTTTACTACTCAATATTGTGTAAGTCTACTATGAATAGGCTTCTACATTTATCAACCAATTTGCCTGAAAATCTGCATACAAATTTTGCAGTTCAATGTCTAGAAATGACTGGTAGGGGATTTTTAGTGATTCGCTTAGTTTTTTTTTTTTTTTTTTCAGAATTTTTAAACTTGGTAAGTAAAAAATAAATAAATAAATAAATAATAATAATAATAATAATAATAATAATAATAATACAATCACGGATTTTGCGTAAATTGGTTCTAAAATCTCAAATTTCTAAAAAAAAAAAAATTAAAATGTTATCAAAAATCCTTTCTGATCACTTTTTTTGTATTGCTTTGTTCTATGCTCATATTCAATTTCATCGGCAATTGATCCTTTAAAAAAAAAAAAAAATAGTGGATCGCATATCTGTGCAAAAACAACAACAACAAAAAAAAACAAAAACAAAAAAAAAAAAAACGCATTTTGAGAAAAACGTTTGTAAAGTTGTATTTTTTTTTATTAAACAAACAAACAAACAAACAAACAAAAAATAATAAAATAAAAGGCCGCACGAGCTTTTGATCGAGCGTTCAACCCCAAAACATATTTGTTTCACCTACTAGGCCTCTTTCCAAGATTTCTATGCCTTCAATTGCCGTGGCACTACTCCCATTTTCCTCCATTTTTGCTTCCCATCCCAATCAGCAAAAGAGCTTCTGTGGAGTCTTTTTAGAGTCCAGAGATTTCTATATATGGCCACCATGTCTTCCTCGGTCAAAACCAAGAGCGTTTTTACCCTTCTTGTGACCTTTACTTGACCTCCGTCCCCACACCTTAGAATGGACATATTAACTTGTTAACACAATTTTTATAATTAGCAGAGACCGCACTTTTAAAACAAACAAACAAAGAAAAAATCGAATATTTGTAACAAAAACCCATTTTCAGGACCCCCCCCCCCTTAACAGGGACAGTATCAAGTACTTAAAAATAAATAAATAAACTCAATGTATCATTCATTCTTTTCTTAACACTCTGTGGTTATTTTGATCATAAGGTTTTTTGATGTTGAACTTATCACTTCTGTTGACTGTCTAATCAAAACCAATCCATTTTCCAGAGAAGTTAAACAGCATTCGCGAAAAGTCCAAATTGCTCCTAAATGCTGGACTTTTAGTGTAGAATTAGTTTGTTTAGTCCCCAAAGCTCTGTTTGCTAGACAACAACAACAACAATATCACCACCACCACCCCGGCCACCCACCATCATAACAACAACAAGAACAAAAAACAAGAAAAAAGATAACAGAGACAGTCCCAAGGACATACAATCACACATATACAAGTCATTTGCTAGCACAGATAATTACACAAGGATGCTCTTCCGCAAGGACAGGGTAAGACATAGATAAATAAATAAATAATAAATAAGTAAATAAATGAAAAAATCAGGTAACATTTAATATCTACCAAATATCAGCTCGAACAATGTGGTTTGGTCATTACGAAAACGAATTAGTGGCAAATACAGGAAGCAAAAAAAAAAAAAAGCTACTGACACACACAGTTAAAACTACAAAAGTCCCAGCAGTGTTTACCTGTGACATTTTTTTTTTAAAATCACGGTAGATGAAAAATATACCAGTAATCTGGCTTGTACAGACAAAGAGAGACTTGTCTATCTCCTTGTTATTATTATTGCTAAGGTCCAGAATAATAACAAGACATGAAACAATGAATGAGACAGAAGACAAACCAAGACAGAAGGAGAAGTTCAGTCTAAATAGCCATAAAGAAACATCGTCGACTGCTGGGTACTGTACCACACCAAACAACAGGATGTCGACTCTGATACTTACGTTAATTTGTCATGTTCGAAGATGATAACTTAAAATGTCCATTTATGGTACCACGGGATCGTACTATGTATTATAAATAATATGGAATAGAGAAGAGACACAGGAAAAGACAGGCTGCTTTTGTTTCACATATTGAACACTGTGACTTTCCTTGTCGCAGAGACGCAGAACGCTAAAACAGTGATTGTTTATTTGTTTGTTTGTTTGTTTGTGTTGGGTTCAACGGCACATCAGCACGATAACGGCTATATTGTGCCCAACGCTGTAGGTACATTTAAACGGTAAAAAACAGGCGACGCGTTTGAGTTACACCAGGATATCCAAATGTGTATAAAACAGTGAATACAAAGTTAACATTTAAAACAGCTTTACAAACTGTTGAATGTTAAGGGGGAGGGGGAGGGGAGGTGCCGGCCCTGAAAATAAGGTTTGGGGACTAAATTAAAAGTGCTGTTTTGTTATTTCTACACACGTTGAATTCTTCCCGTACCAGAAAAACAACGAATGGGGCCAGAAACATTATGCTTTATGCCCCAAAACGGCACCACCACGGCACCACTATACTATTATGACTGTATAGAGAGATTATGAAAATTCAATTGCAATTTTCTCAATATTTATGATTTCTTCACTGTTTTCCTGAAGGCTTTTTTTTAAAAAATTTCTCAACCAACTGCCTTCAAATTTCGAATATTCATCCTCCATAGCTTGTGTTTTAATAGAATGCACCTCTTTTCCTGAATTTCATTTCCGTTTTTTTTTAAGGAAAATAGGATATTTGGTGGGAAATCGCGACAAAGTTACATCCGTCAATGTACATATATAAAAAAAATGTCTGTGATATATAAACAAAAAACAAATGCATTCTGTCTTTTACATAGGATTATGCTATTTAAGTGGAAAATTTCAACTATCTCATTCAGTGCTCTAGGAGCCTTAGGCTTTTGAAAAAAGCTAATTTTCCAAACACAAAATCCAATATGGCGGAGTTGTTATGGCAACCGGATGCGAAACTAAATTTGTTTCCCACACTTTCCTCTAATTTTGACATGCTGAATCCAAATTTGAATCATAAAAATTCCGTAGTTCAAGCATTCGAAAAATCACTCTGAAGACCGGCACCCCCTCCCCCTCCCCCCTTCCCCATTAGCAATGTGAAACATATCATGAATAGTGTGGGAAATTAAATGACCTCTTAACACACATTAAAAATTCAATATAATTCTTTCTTTTTCTTTCACATATCCCCGTGCGTGCATTTCGCCTGGGTGTAAGGTTGAGCTGGACCTATGAATAAACCATTACTTGTAATGGTCATGTGCCCTGCTATTTATTATAGGAGCCCAAACTAAATAACAATCGACCAAGGCGTCGTTAACGTTGTTGCCCAACGCAAATCAAACAGTATGTTAATAATTTATAAGACGTTCGAGACGAGATTGCTATATTTGGGACGAACAATCTCTGAGAATCTGAATCTTTTCTTCCCAGTGAGATATTACGCAATTTAAGACGCTTCATCGAAACAAGACAACATCATTAAATTGAAATTAATTAGGGAATTACTTTTTTCAGCAATGCAAGAGTAGGCCTGTTAGATCAAACTATATTTGCAACGACCTTCCATTTCAGAGAGGTAAATAATTGTGAGGTTACCATTTCTCCTCCCCTTGTGCTGCGTTCCGAAATCGGGCCGATAATGTCCTAAGTTACAAATCTCCTTCTTGGCCTCGGTAGCTCGCCGGGATTAAACTACGATAACAGGGGTTGATTGTGTAGGGTTTTCAGTGGGAATTACAGAGGCAGTCATGTGACTGCAAACACAGATTTGCTGACTTTTTGTGGGAGTGGAAAAACAAAACAAAACAAAAACAACAAATAGCTCAATGTTTTACATTCACGAGGCGAGGAAAATATAAAGCAAAAATAAATCTAATCACGTGATTTTTTTCTTCCCTCTTTTCTATTCCCACTTGTTCCTGTCCCTTGCAAGCAGGCTATTACGTGCACATTCCTTGCACATTGGCAACAGCACGTATTATTTTAACTCTAGAAATTTCAAAACACCGATCTGGTGAGATGTGTTCTCATCTTATTGGCTTTAGAATTCCTATAGAACAAAATTCAGTGCAATGAAATGCTGTAGTACTCATAGTAGTGATGAAGATAATAGTAATAATTGAACACGTTTATACAGCACTTCTCCCCATTCAATGCATGCTCTAGGTACTTTTATACCCCATTATTACCCTAAAATACCCAAAGAAAACACTTTTATTCGATCTCATTGTCTCAGCTCGGGAAGCATTCGCATTGAGACGTGACACGATGAAATCAGGCTCTCTCAAATTTTGAGCATATGAAGTTATTGGTACCAGTGTTAAGATTATTCATTTCCCTTTCTGTCGGTGAAAAAACAAAATCTGCTCTACCTAAAGTAGAAGTCCAGCTATCGGCAGTTAAAGACAATGGGGTGACCTGTTTGCTGCAGCTGCATTTAGTGAGAAAATGGTCGATCACTTTTGTAAATCCTTATAAATCATTGTTAGCCCATGCAGCTGAATTAACATTTTTGGGCCTTTTATCAATCTATTTCACACAAAAAAAAAAACTCTGAAATGCATGTTTAGATTGATATTGATGGGTTCTGTGAAGAAGAAAAAAAATGACTTGAAAATTCGTTCACTGTTGAAAAAAAAAAAAAAAACAGGTGATCTCTCCGGTTGCTTCAGTTTGACGAGTGCCTGATTACATATTGTCGCGTCTCAAATGGCTGTCTGTTAGGCGCTCAAATCCTTATCAGTCTCACAATGACTATTTTGTTCTCTTGGTCTAGTACTCATTTAGCCTGGGTGAAATCAGGAAATATGTGTAAACTGTATTCCCCAAGGACAAATTTCGGGACCCGTTAGAGTTCGAACCCGGAACTTTTGATCCGGATTCCAATGACCCATCCACGTGACTACCGACACCCTCTATTGTATAAACTCCTTGAAGCTAAAACAGGTCATTTCTTGAACACGTATAATAGTACACGTCAATTTAGAATTTCTGATAATGTGTCTCTTTCTTCGAAATCAGGATCTCATCTTTCACCAGAGAAAAAAAAATGTGTCAAATAAGCTTAATAAAATGTTCTACGTGGATTGCTCGAGCTTCAGGGTGGTTATTTTGATGGGAGAATTATTTAGGAGCAATGGGTAAATAATTAATCAGGTCGCTATTTCCAGCAGTACTATCTTCCCCGCGTTAAAAGTAAATCAAGCAATTGCTCTGTGATTGTTGGTTGGCTGCTTATATCAAGTCAATCAACAGTTTTATTATTTTCCAAGACCTCTCTCCTTCTTTATCATACCATTGTCCTCGTCTTTTCACCAACCGTTTAGTTCTTTGACAGAATAGATATGGAATACATGAGATCCATTGGGTGCAGTTAATTCATATATCTTTCACTGTCATCCTGTGAGTAACAAGCTTTGAGGTCCAAATTTCGGAAATCAATTCACTGCTTCAAATCAGCCTCCTTTTGTTTTTATCGTTTAAAGTAGGACATATAACTAATAGATCGATGTTTGTCAAACAAAGGTAACATTATGCATAATTTTTACCATGTGTTATGATTTTGAACCTAGCTCGTTTTTACATTTTACCAAAAATGTCTACTTTTGTGGAAAACAAAGTTATCTTATCTTTTCTGATTTCAATACATAAGAGACAAAACACTAAATATCTAATGGTCGTGGTGGTGGAAGTTTACAACTTAAACATTCTATAGCTTGCCATGTGACTGACAGTGATTCTGGAATCAGAAAGTCTACCTTTCATTATTGATGAAGTGATCTTTGGTTGGATTCAGTATGGTATAAAGTTTAAAAAAAAAAAAAAAGAAAAGAGTTGTTACAATCTGAGCTTTCGATTTGACTGTAGAGATTTGTTTCGTAAGAGAGACGAAACTTTTTTCCCAAACCTTCATTTGGATAGTAGACATTTTCCCACTGCACTATCATGACAAACTCTCTATGTTAAGCCTACAAAGGCTGCATACATAAAAGCGCACTTGAAGTCACGAGGTCACGTGAACATGTAAATGTATTGTTAAAAAACGGCGTCATAATTTGCTGAGCCAATAGGAGATCTTTGTGCTCAGTCTTATTACTTCCTTTAACCAGACAAAAGAGGAATTGGACAAGCAGTATAAAAAGGACAAAAATCACCTTGCGCCCTTTGCTTGAAACATACACCATAAGAAACAAAAAAAAAAAAAAATAAATAAAATAAAATATGATGTCAAGAGAATGTTTTCTTCTTATTGTATACTTTTATCAACTTTTTTGGCGATCAGTCGTCCGAATGGCAAGAAGTAAAATGATTTTTTTTTCATGTTTACACTGCTTGCTCAACACATCGTTCGTCTGGCAAAGGGAAGTAAGAGTCTGGTCAAAGCGATCTTCTTCACACAAATACCTCTTTTGGAAAGGGCATATTATCTGAGAAACGATCTCCCATTGCCATTTCACGTTCAAATGCTGAGTAAGTTTGCAAGCAGAAATATGCCTGTCTTTTCAACCATTTAGCACCATTTGTCCACTAACTGATAACAAACCTCAGACTGATCAGGTTGACGGTACTCGTATGTGTGAGTAAAAAAAAAAAAAAGTGAAAGAAGCATCCCTTGACCCCCCAAGAGGGGAAATTGTCTTGGCCATTTTAGATCGCGTCGCCGCAGTGCAGCGCCACTGTACTTCCCCTGATATACATCAGGTACCCGTTTTACAGATGGGTGGGCTGAG
>JBCAUA010092721.1:0-10460 GCA_038406235.1 Peronia verruculata
CTACCTACCTACCTACCTACCTACCTACCTACCTACCTATCTATCTATCTATCTATCTATCTATCTATCTATCTATCACAATCTCTCTCTCTCTCTCTCTCTCGGTGTCTTTCTCAACCTATCTCTCTGTGGCTCTCCCTGCCTTTCAACCTCTCTGTCTCTCTCCCTGTACTTTCAGCCTCTCTCTAGCTGTCTCTCTCCCTTCTCCCAGCCTCTCTCTGTCTCTCTCCCTGTCCCGCTCTGTCTGTTTCTGTCTCTCAACCACTCTCTCGCTGTCTCTCTTTCAACCTCTGTCTCTCTCTGTCTATCTTTCTGTCTGTATGTGTCCGGGAGAGGAGGAGGGGGTGGGGTGATCCAAGATTCGCTGATTGTGCGTCTTGCCAGAATGGACTTAGAAAGAATTTTAGAGAGAGAGTGTGTGCAGGGGAAGGGGTAAGGGCTGGAGAATGAGTGAACAAGAGAGGCTTGAGAGAAAGTGTGTACATTAGAGGAAAGCTAGTGGTCCAGCAGCAGACAGGTAAAGGTATGACTCAGACAGGACAGAAGACTAGTAGCGCAGATGACCAGGGCAAAGTGACCAGAGCGAGATGGAGCTTAATACTATGTAAGTTGACAGATTCGAGGAGCGCTCCAAAGGGAGAGGGGGGAGGGGGGAGGGGGTGTAAATTGAATAATAGCGAATTACTGTATTTCACCATTATCCAAGCGACAGTCAGGGGGTGCAGTCATTTTGGTATTTGGTGCACTAAATCAATATATTCCGTAACTGTGCAGATTTGCAGTTAGAAATATAAATGTCCAAACCAGTCATCCTATCAATTACCTATCGTTCACTTTATGATTTCTCCTCACTCTTCCCTACGGTGTCCCGAAATATATAAGTAAGCCCTTTACTCCCACCCGCAGGCGGTGAAAACGCGCCATCAGTGGGGTGTCTCCCATGGAATGCCGTCCTCGACGTTCACGGGTGACATCTCTTCTCTCCTTGCTCCCGTCTTCTGTCCCGTTCTCTTTCCTCTCTTCTTCTCGACGTGTAAACGTATTTTACCGTGTTTGACACAATATAGCCGTGATCGTGCTGATGTGTCGTTAAACCCCCAAGACAAACAAGCTGTTATGGGACCTACGTATTACCCTTTAGAATTTACTACCTTCCCTTAGAGAAAATAATATCCATTTTATGATTATTGTGATTATTAATGTTAATCGAGAACGTGGGTCCTGTCAAAGATAATGAGTTATCACATGTCATGTCCATGTCTATGTCCATGTTCTGACATGATGTAATATTGATGATCAGTATTATTATGATGATGTTTGTGGTCGATTGTAGATATTATTATGTCTAAACCATAATCTGTGCATATGTCAGCATTACCATGTCCGAATCTCGCTGTGCAATATATCGAGCAATTGTTTTTAAAAGACATCACAAAACACAATAGTGTTATGTTACTTTTTGACCACGGTCGTGGACAGCTGAGATAACCACCACTACAGGAGGTTGAAAAGCTTATAAAAACCATAACATAACAAATCGAGTTAACCGGTCCGCTATGAGTTTCTGTGTGATCACTGTATGACTGGCGAATGCTCGATTATTCTCAACATAAAATGATACACAGTACAAACAAGTAACAAATCTCTTCTCTGTCCTCCACAGTCCCGATGTCCGACTTTTCCTGTCCTTAGACAATCCCCGCAATGTGCCAACAGTCTCTGTTGATCCCACAGATACAGAACGAGAAGACGAAGACGCAATGGTAAGTTCGGTACTTCACTATCTCATTTTAACCCTTTGGTAACTGCGGCTGCTGCCATATATAGGAAATGTTTGTCTTTTAATTGTTCAGACTTTTTCAGTTATGTCGGACGTTCAGTTCTAAATTATGTCCGGTTTGCTTTTGGAATAATGATTGCACAAGTTTTGAAAATGATTGCGGACTTTTTCATAGCGACTCTTAAGCGACGATAAACGGTGTTTTAAAAAAAATCATAAATAAAGCCAAATTTGGTAACAAAAAAGAAAAGTATGGCTCTCAACCATTGTTAGAGTTTATCGTTTTTAAAGCGGAAAAGATAACAAAATGAAAATGCAAATTTAAGTTTTGACATTGAACAGGTTAACAGTTAGATATTTATCTGCCTCCTGCATGAAGAAGAAGAAGAAGAAAAACGGAAGACTGGAATAGCACAGTCTGAATAGTAGAACACAAGATTTCGGGAAAAACCCAACGCGGAAGTAGGTCAGGCGTTTTCCTCCGTCATTAAATCATTAACACTACCCACCACTACTGTTATTTGGAAGATATTTAGGTTCAGTGGACTCACAGCAAAGAGCTTTTAGTTCATAAATTTCCTATCCATCGTAATAGAGTCAATCCAAGAAGAAAGTTACAGCCGAGGCAAGATCAAGGTCAAGGAAAGATGGAATTTCTCACGATATTGGTGAACTCTTGGAATTTCTCACGATATTGGTGAACTCTGTTAGATGAACATTAAAATTAGCTCGAAAAAACTCGATACCTCAAATATGAGCGTAAATAAAAGTGAGCCGAATTCAGAAAAAAAAAAAAAAAACGACAGAGAAAAATAAATGATAAATATTACATATAACATATAAAGTTTATTGTTTCATTTCTAATTATTTTGAAATTACCATAGCTAGCAAACTTAGACTAAAGTCGCCATGGAGACGTTTGGCACAGAATTGTCGAAATTTTAGCCTCCTCTACATCTACTCCTTTTTGTGGTTTTCACGCCAAGCCCCTTTTTTTCTTTTTTGAAGTGCCTTTGTCTACATGGAACCAGAATCAGTGTTTTATGGGAAAACGATAATCGAAGATCGCAAACACATTGTATGAAATGAATGAAAACGCGTGTTTTTACCCAGTTGGGCTCGAAAATTTGACCAATGATATCAGTTTACTTTGTTAACTCAATTCCAAATTCTTCATATTGTTTTCAACTTTTTTGATGTGTTTGATTAGTTGCCGGTTGAAAAGTCGTCTTAATTTTAAGACTTTTTTTCTTTTTTGTAATGAATTAAAACTCGCGATGACGTGGAGATGTGACCCATGAAAATCCGTCCCAAAAGAGCTGACCTAACTTATTCTTTTCGTGTCAGCTTTACTCTTTACGTTAAAAACTGGCTCTTAAAAAAGGCGTGCAGTGCGAGTTCCATTCTGTGTTAGTTTAATCATCGTCCTAAAAATGTCTGAATTCGCCGAAACGATGACGCAAACAGCTTCCCATGTGACGTTAAACCGACTGCACAGATTGTTCATTTTTTTCTTCCGTATAGCTTTGGATCCGGATTTTTCCCGGAAATTCTTGGCCAGAAAAGCACTCACACAGGAAACCATGTTTGAGTTCTCTGACGTAGATGGACGAGCATTTCCGGGCTGGTTTTGTCTTTCGGTGAAGTTTGACGTGGATTTGGACGGGTCGAAATAGCCTTTATATGGAGCCGAAACATTTTTAATCAAATAAAGATGAAATTAGACCATGCGACATGATGAAATCAGACTCTCGTCAAATTTTTGGCGTGTGATGCAGTTATTGGTATCATGTGAAGATTTTTCATTTTTCCTTTCTGTGTGTGCAAACTTTGTGTTCAGTCTTGAGTAGAAGTCGACATAATATTGGCAATCAAGGACGATGGAGGTGAGAATGCTACAGCTTTAGTGGACAAGTGGTCGATCACTTTTGTTAATCCTTATTAAAATTCATTAAGTCATGCGACTAAATTATAAGTTTTTCTATTTCAGCGAATTGAACTCTGAAATACATTTTAGATTGATATAGAAGGAGGGTTTGTGAAGAAAAAAAAATATGTGTCAAAAATCCATTCACTGTTGAGAAACAAGTATTTCTCCTATCGCGGCCGTTTTCGTCTCATTTTACCATAGTACAGATGATGTATCGATACAGTAATGTAGTATTTATACAATAATATATACTACGAGTACTCAATCCTGAGATGCGGTTGTAATATTTTGAACACAACTGCATCATCATTATGAATTCCAGGCTGTGTACAGTTCGTTGCAGTTTACGGGGTAAACTCTGATATTATTTCAAGCAGTGGGGGAGAGAGACTAGAAAAGAAAGAAAGAGAGAGGGGGAAGGAAAGAACGAACGAAAGACGGAAAAAAGAAAGAAAGAAAGAAAAAGAAAGAAAGAAAGAAGGAGGAAGGAAAAAGAAAGAGAAGAAGAAAAAAAGAACGAGAGAAAGAAAGTAAGAAAGAACGAAAGAAAAAAAGAGTAGCCCTCACATTAACATCTTTGCCCTCACATCGCTGACAAAGCATATTTGTTTTTCAAACATGAGAGAGCCACAATTTCATTTCCGATCAAATGTTATTATGGACGCCTAGCCTTAAAAATCGCTTCCTGTTCTTGCGCATTTGTCTCGTTTTTTAGCCTCCATAACGCTGTCTTCAATCGGATTTTGTTGTAGCCCACGTATGAATTAAAGTAGAACAGCCTTGACACACCACTAGTTTTCATCAGCCTTGACATTGTGGGAGTCATCATCGTTAACACTCTAAATCCCATCACTGTCTTTTAAGCAAAATTACGATATCACAGCAGCAATACTCACAACGCGTTTCTTTAACTTTTCTAAAGACTGTACATTATCAGTTTACATGAAGCAATAGGTTATTTTTGCATTGGTTAGTTGATTACTCAGTCTTTTAACAGTTATCACCGTAAAGAGTTAGGGGGGGGGGGGGGATACAATAGTTCCTGGATCTCGTGGTAGACGGGTTACAGTGGATGTTCTATTTTTAGCAGAGGGTATTCCCCCGCAGCGGCCCGGGGTTTATAAGTAGGGTCTCTGCTCCCACTTGCAGGCCGTGTAAGCCCGCCATCGGTGGGGTGTCTCCCATGGAGTGCCATCCTTGACATTCCAGGGGAGACATCTCTTCTCTCTTTCTTCTTACTGTCCTCTGCCCCGCTTTCTTTCCTCTCTTGTTATTGACGTGTAAACGTATCTTACCGTGTTTGACACAATATAGCCGTAATTGTGCTGATGTGTCGTTAAACCCCAACATACACATCATCATTAACAGAGGGTACAAACACTTCGCTGGGGATTTCCAAGACTTTCATTATGCCACGCTCCCACTGAGCTGCAGAGTGTTAATGTCGTTTTCTGCTACTATGTTCCTAGCCTTTCAATGGCCGGTCAGATTGAGGAAAATAGACATTGAAAGGTTTGCGGATTAGATAAGATGCTCTGGGATTCTTTTATTGTGACATATCTGTGAGTCCCGACGGCTGGATATGAGATTGGATGCGACAGGTGTTAATGGTTGAGAGAAACGTTCGCTAGTGGAAGGAGCGAGGGCTTATAGAAGATGGGAGAAAGACAGAGAGAAGGAGAGAGAAAAGAAGAGAGAGAGAGAGAGATATAATGAACAAAGACCGAAAGGAGAGGGTTAGTCGGAGCATATCTGTACGTTTGAATGGGACGGAGAGGGAGAGGGGGAGGGTAAATGTGGATATAAATCATGCAGTATTGAGCAGGTGGGATGTCATAGAGATATGTAGAGAAAGAGAGAAGGCAAGGAGAAATGGATAGATCTGTTATGTGAACGGATGAACTCGTGTGTCAGCAAGAAGAGGAAGATGGAAGAAAGATGTTGAGGGGGAGGGAGGGGGGAGAGGATAGAATAGATTATAAGATAATCACAGATAGGGAGATAATGGCCATATCCCGCTTTGCTGTTGTTGTTGTTGTTGTTGTCGTCGTCGTCGTCGTCGTTGTTGTTGTTGTTGTTGTTGTTGTTGTTGTTGTTGTTGTTGTTGTTGTTGTTGTTGTTGTTGAGTTTTTAATATTGTTGTTGCTATGTTTTGTTTGTTGTTGATTATAATGATTTTTTTAAACAATATTCTAACATTGTAGGGTTTGATGAACGTTGTCCTGAAAGTTAACCCCAGAGAGAGATTCAGTGTGTCCGAGTGCCTGTACATCACATTATTTTACAGTCTATTAAGGAACTCACTGTATATGCAGATGAAAGACCACCTTGTTTTTGTATCTCTATGCCTGTGCAACATCTGAAGCATTTTCCTGGTGATGTACATATTACATAGTGGACACATGAATGATCTGTGGGAATGGCGTATGAAGGCAGATCAAAGACCATGAAATAGCTCTTTGAACAGAGCCAACAGTCGCTCTTTGTTCTTTACAGAGGGCATCATAGATCGATCCAGTTTTCATATTACTGCCATTAAGGTGAGCAAAAAAAAACAAGAAGATAAAAAGAAAGGGAGGGAGTGGAAGGAGAGACAGACGAGATGAAAGTAAGAAGGGAGAAAAACCTCTGATAGGAGGAACACGAAGAATCGAAGGAAAAAAATGAAGAAAACAGAAGACAGGTAGAAAGAAAGACAACTAACTATTTCGAAGAAAAAAAAACATGTATGGTATATGTTTTCATGTATGGTTAAATAATGGAAAGTGTAAACGTTGGTAAACTCAGTATATCATGACAATGTAACGGTGGTGAGTTTCAAGTACTGAAATAGATCTAGATTATAACTACTAGGACTGCTTTCGGTGTACCGTTTACCATTCTTTCTCTGCATTTTGCATTGGTGCCGTAGTGGTAGTTACTTAGCTTGCCTGTTCCTGTAACGTCTTTCGTTAAGAAATCGACCGATGTTTGGTGAGCACGGTATATAATAAAGGCATTTATGTAGCGCCTCATCCCTGGAGGGCTCGAAGTGCTTTACAGAACCAGAATGTTTTACAGCCACACACAAAATATGTCTCAAAACAAACAGGAGCAACACCATACGTACATATTCATAACATGGTATACAGACATGATTCGAGATAATTATGCTCACATACATAATGATGTAATACAAATCAAACACATACTTAAGTTTGTAGACATGACTGACAACCATCTCCCAGTGAACGCTGCAAAACACTGCTCAGACAGATGCTTTGCTGAACAATTATGTTTTTAACTGTTGCTTAAAAAGACTCTAGGCTTTAACAGTTGCGATCGCGCGCAGGCAATGCATTCCAGATTAAGGGCTCTGCGTAGGAAAATGCTCTATCTCTGCAGAATGTAAGGCAGTGGAGCTATGTTCTAACAGATGCTAAGATCGGATATGGAAAAAACGTTCACACAACCGAGGCGGTCGTTGCCCTAGATATTCAACGACGTGGACATGACAGAAATCAGACCAAAAAGACGCACAGCGTAAACGACGTGACATCATAGGGTCCATGAGGAACTGGTCTGTATGTCGAGCCATTAGCCACTATCTGGTGTACGATAATTGTTGTGGTGGGTGGGTTGGGTGGAGAAATGTCTTCACACCTAATCACACCCCTACTCACTGACCTAGTTACTTTGTTGGTCATCGCGCCTGGGTAGACGAGACGAAATTATGGAAACCCCAAAAATATCTCTCGCTTCCGTCAGTGAATGCTCTCCACAGAACTAAACCCTAGTTACCATTTAACGTCATGTTATATACACATGTTCTCATTTTCAAGACATAGATTATCAAGCGGCAGTTGACTGTATAGGTCAAAATAGGCAAATAACAAATATTATGGAAAATTATAAAGACTGAAATTGATGACGATATCTGAGGCGCTGCATTTTCGAACCCATTTGATTCTTCGACGGGGCAGTCCTTCGTCGTGATAATCATAACAAATCATCATCATTATTATTTATTTTATAGAAATAGTCAGAAATGCGACATGGACTGTCAACTGCTCACTGACTCCATAACTTGTTTTCGTGTATGTGTTTATGTTTTGTTTTGCTTTGTATGTTTGTTCGTTTTTCATGACATTTTTAAGAAATAAGCAACAAAAGTCGAAACTCTAAGGAATTAGAGAATTTGACAGAACCTTTGTATGTTCACATAATCTCATAGCCATCATCACCTCAGAATGTTGAAAAAAAAAGAAAATACGTTTTTTAGAATTTTTTTGGTCGCTAACTATCAAGGAATATGCAATGAGAGTACGAAACCTAAACATTAGGATATGGCCATGTCTCTGCTGGCGTCCGGCAACAGCACCTATATGCAACCATCGCTCTTTTTTGTTTGTTTGTTTGTTTGTTTGTTTCTCTGTTTGTTTGTTTTGTCTGCTCTTTCTACCAAAGTTTTCCTGGCGATGACATTTAGCGCCGTGACCCTACACCCCACCCACACTACTGGCTGGATGTTATCTGTTTCAGCATATTGCTCCACATTTATTTAAATGTAACTTTCCACAACATTGAACAGAAAAACGACTCGACTCTTCTTGTACAATTTTATTCCCCCGGAACTAGACATTTTGTTCGTCCATGTTTAACGTGAAATCGCGAAACAAAAAGGCGGTTTTTTTGACACCCATTTTCGCGCCCCTCCACCCTCCACCCGCAAAGCGTTATAACTAAATCTGTTTGTGCGGCAGTTGTTATGTTTCACCCATCCATCCATCCATCCTTCCTTCCTTCCTTCCTTCCATCCATCCATCCACCCATCCATCCATCCATCAGTCTGTCGTGCCAAAACAAGAGTCAGACAGAACTAAAAAAAAAACAAAGCTTACAACGACTTTTCACCAGGCACGCCAACACAACACAACACAACACAGAAAGCCCATGACAACAGCAGGCAGTAGCGGGGATGCATGTCACAGACAGGGCGTCAAATGTCATCGTCCTAGAAACCGCGGCAGGAAGAACAAACAAACAAACGAACGAACACGCAAACAAACGAAAATCAGCACTGGTTGCATAAGGCTGTGGTTGTTATTCTCTAGCAGCACTATGGACATTGTTGTATTTCATGGTAAATTTTACACACTCACTGAAGTACATTGCCCTTTAAATATTTTAGTACACAGAGGATTACCAGAAAAAAGGTACTTTTGTTTCGGTTTTATAGGTAATGTAATATAAGATAAAATAAGTTTAGATAAGGTATACTTTATTTTGTCTTCAAAAGGGAAATTTCATTTACAACTGTTGAGAGACGGTATATAAGCAGGATACGTTGATACTTACATACAAATAGACACCCATATCACAAATGGATGGATGGATGGATGGATGGATGGATGGAGGAATGAATGGGTGGACGGCCGGACGGACGGACGGGTGGATGGATGGAGGAAAGCACCGATGAGAAAGGTGAACAAAACTGCAGAGAAACGAGCAACCAAGGACGTAATCCTCTTCCAAATGTGACCTTTTCTCCACAGGTTAGCCCAATCTCATTCCAAGTCCCAAGTCATAATACGTATGTCCATGTTATAGTATTGCCATTGCCTGTCCGTGCGAAGTGTCCCCGCAGTTGTTGTTCTACGCGCATAAATTTAATTTGTTACCTATATTATTGAAGACAATGTAGAGCTTTTTTTACCTCTACAGATTTGTCACAAGTGTTAGCGCATAGTATTTTTTTTTTTTTTAAACAAAGCACGGTGCTTCTCTTTTTTTAAGGCTTATCGTCTTTACTATAAATCTGCAACAAACCCCATAAAAAGTTTATGTGCTCGAGAACTACTGAACGTATCCATATGAAATTTGGCACACGACATTGCTGTATAAAGATCTCTGTTTCTACTTGTAGCCTAAAAAGGCTTACCATGTCTCACGTTATTCTAAAGAGGCGATAACAATTTAAAACAAAAATTCCCGGGCCGAGGTTGTTTGATCTGAATTGTAACGCTCTATGCGCTCAAAATATATTTTCTGTAAGTAATATCCAGTTTAATCATCCAGAATACTAACTTTTTTTTTTTTTTTTGTGGGCTTCCTAATACGTATGTCTTATTTTGAGAAGACTAGACACCAGGTTTCACTAGCGAGGTAGCCAGAAGAACGCTGAATCACTAAAGGATCAAGCCCTGATCGTTCTTTTTTTTTTTCCCCGGAAGAATTTGAACCCGCACACTTTCATCGAGAGGCAAATGCCCTATCCCTCGACCACAGTGTTCCCTGGAGAGTTTCACCCCAAGGGTCTCAGCTATGGGATACCCAGCATGTTCTTGCAGTGTCAAAGGTCAAGACTTGCCCAGATAACAGAACTTGTAAGCGGCTTTGCGGTCAGTCTAACAATGCTCTCAGTAGAAACTAATCAGTGCTCAGACCAGCAAAGAGTCGTTTATATTCAGTCAGCCAAATCGCTCCAGGAGGAACTGTGGGATCCGGGAATGTACTCGCAGTTTGAAGGAGAAATGTTTTTTTTTTTTTTTTATGTACCTACAGAACAATTCTGAAAATTCAATTTACATGTAATATATCATTATGAATAAAAATAGATATACATATAGCTTTAATTTATCTTTTATAATGCAGTATAATATATTGTTATGATGAACACAATTATTTCGGTATTTACCTCTCTCTCTCTCTCTCTCTCTCTCTCTCTCTCTCTCTCTCTCTCTCTCTCTCTCTCTCTCTCCCCCCCCCCTC
>JBCAUA010092732.1:0-10460 GCA_038406235.1 Peronia verruculata
ATATGGTTATGGTTTTTATAAGCTTTTCAACCTCCTGTAGTGGTGGTTATCTCAGCTGTCCACAACCGTGGTCAAAAGAATACATAACATTATTGTGTTATGTGAGTATGTGAGTGAACACTCGATGTGTTATGTGATCACATAAGTCTACTCTTATAAAGTGTGGCCCAAGATGGTATGGCAATATACATTTCCATTCGCTTTCAATCAAACAAAAGTTAATGCCAAGGAGTTACTATGTAATTAAGCTGGTGCATTTGATGATCCTTTACCCCGCCCCTCCTTCCCCCACCCATGAAGTAACCAATCAGTGTTCACTTTAAACCGAGTTGTAATCTCGTGTTATGTTCAAGGTGGAGGTTCACAGTTAGAATAACAAGAATGACCGACTCTTACCGTGTAGTACAAAGAAATAAATGCTTTTTTTTTCATCAAAGAATTAACGGGTTACTTGGTTTCTACAGTTCTCATCTTTTCCAGCAAGGGACCTACAAATGGATGTACAATATTGGCTGAGGAATAAGCTATCACTATGATCCAAAATTGCGATATAGAAATAATTAATCTAATAATTTCGGACTATTTCTGCACACACCGCACACCAAACACATATAGTCTCGCACATAGATATGGAAATAATATGATATATATAGATTTTAAAAGATCACACTACAGCAGTTCACTGATTTCTTTAGTTACAGGTTACTTCATACCTGTAACAATTGCCTGTTTCACTGATCATGCATAGGCCTCAGCGATCTACAGTCAAGTGCAGACATCCCTAAATAATTAAGGAAGAATAGATCTCAGCCCAGCCCAGGCATCTTTGAAGCAAAAATAAAATATTTGAATTCTCTATTGGCAATGACAAGTAAAACTAAAATCAGCAGGTCTGTCTTAGAAAACAAACAAACAAACAAACAACAACCAAACAAACAAACAAACTCTTTTATTCCGTTGGTAAAATTGAAAAAAAAAAAAAAAATGGGGGTGGGAGGGAAGGATTGCTATGGTTTTTTATAAGCTTTTCAACCTCCTATAGTGGTGTTTATCTCAGCTGTCCACAAGCGTGGTCAAAAAATAACATAACACTATTGTGTTATGTGAAACACTATTGTGTCCTGTGATTGCTTTATCTCATGCTCCGATTTTAACGTTGAAATCGCTATTTCTTTTTGACACTGGCCATAGAGAAAGCAGCATTGCCCCATTTACATTTAAGAAAAAAAAAAATCTCTTTTCCTGTGCCAGACACACTGAGGATCACACATTCGCGGTGTACTTTAGTGGATGGAATTGTTTGTTTAGGGGCTCTGGTCATATAGAAGAGATCTAACAAAGTCGGTCTACTTCTTTATCTGTGGCTTCACTTGTCAGGCACATCAAAGCCGGTCTAATTCTATTTTGTTTCGATAGTCATTGTATCTCTAAAAGTCGGTCTATTTCAATGTCTGTGGCGGCAGCAGTGATTTTATGAAAGTCGGTCTCCTTTTAAGTCTATGGCGGCATTCGTCCTATCCCAAGCATCTGTCAAAGTCGGTCTACTTCTAAGAATGACTTATGTCTGTGGCGGTACTGGTCATATCTATCAAAGTTGGTCTACTTCAAAGGAAGACTTATCTTTCTGACGGCTCTAATCACTGCTCATTTTCTATTACACTGGCCATACAGAATATCATAGAAACGAGTTAAATTAGTCAAGATGGAAGTATTGCCATTTTGAATGATTTAACGATGTGCTTGTCAAATGTATACATGCTTTTTAATATTCCTTTTAGAACTCATAAATGCGACGTTAAATTCCAACACAAACAAATAATCAGATCATACAGAGATGACATATGAAAGTGACTTCCAAGAAACTTTTGTCGGCATTGGCCAACCCTATGATCTACCGAAGTCGGTCTACTTGTAAAAAGAAAGGACTCAAATCTTTGTCGGTGTTGATGAAAACGGAGATGAAAGAGTGATCGGGTAGTTCACAAGAGGTGGGTTATCCCTCCTGTCGGACTAGTCAAAGGACAGGGCGGCCAGTGTGATCGAGCAGCTTCCGAGGGCATGATTATCTCCCTTGTCGGTGCTCTTCAAAGGGATGGATTATTCCCCCTTTGTCGGTGAGCTTCAAGGGAAAGGACTATATCATTGTCGGTCAGCTTCAAAGACACCCCAATGGAAATGACGCTAATGAACCAGACCTGGACTTATATAAATGGGGTAGTTTTTAGGCCGCTCTTCAGGTTTAAGATTGACGAAAACGATCACATAACACAATGTGTTATGTTATTTTTTGACCACGGCTGTGGACAGCTGAGATAACCACCACTACAGGAGGTTGAAAAGCTTATAAAAACCATAGCCGCTCTTCAGTTGACACTTGATCCTCGTTGAGTGTACATCTTTGAGAATTTGAAATATTTCATTCTCTGCCGCTCCTCAGTTTTTCGCTGCTCTTCTACTCCAGTCCATTGCAAGATCGACCAAGTTCTTACTTTTCTGAAGATGGCTTGCTCCAGTATCCAGCCTGTTCTTTACGACATGGATGACGATTTCCACGAGATCTTTGACCTCCAGCTCGGTCCCGTCCTCGGGCAGGGGATGACCGGCTCCTCAGTGGTCCTGGCCATACAACCCTCTGGTCGTATGTTGGCCGTCAAGAAATTGTCTCTGCTGACAGAAGACGGAGGTTATCAGAACACCAGTCTCTTTAGGCGAGAGTTCCAAGCACTGGAACAAGTCTCCCACCGTAACATCAGCAAGTTCATCTTTGCTGCTCGCTGTCCGGGCTATCTGGCCATTGCTACACACTTCTGTCCTAAAGGAACTCTGCTGGACAAACTCAATCTCGGCCCCATGACCACAGAGATGTGCGGTCTCTACTTTATCCAGCTGGCTTGTGCTGTTCGCTACCTCAACCACCACAAGATGATTGTGCATTCTGACATAAAACCAGAGAACGTCTTCATTGACGACAAGAACAAGCCAGTATTAGGAGATTTCGGTCTGAGTTTGTTTACGACGTCCAAGAAACCAGTGGCACTCGGTGGTACTCCTGGCTACAGAGCTCCTGAACTGGATGATGAAACTGTCACATCGCTGTCTGTCAATCTTGTGAAGGTAACAACACTGGTCTTACTTTGGTTTTAAATGTTATGCACTTACAATTTTGCACTTGTTCATTTGTTGGCTTTATTGTGGAATTAACCTATACATTTTCAATATTTTCTTTACTTCAACAGCTTGACGTGTATTCCCTGGGTGTTGTGTTATGGTGTATGGTGTACAGAGCAGTGCCTACTCCTCAAACAGCTTACAAATACTTGGAATTCATGAGGTCTAGGCCTGAAGTGACACAACCTCTGAGGTTAGTTATAATATCCTGTCTTTAACTGTGAGCAAAAGTTTCACTTGGATGATTTTTTAGAACCATGCATGTACGTCAGTCTTATATACCTACATAAAAATGTGTTTACGAGACTAAAATCTTATTTATAAATAATGATTCTTTATGTTAATATTCAAATTTGTAAATTTTCGATTAGAGAAAATCCATTCATGTTGAGTCCATACAAGGTCATATATCATAAAACAAAACCACCCCCAAAATCTTTTTTCTCGCCGATTATCTTTGTTTTCGCTCACCCCTTGCTCTGTACCGATCACACAGGTGGTGTATGGAGACCATGTTGGAGACCAACCCCGAAGTCCGGCCTGATATCAAACACGTACTGGACAGTCTACGTGAGCAACAGTTTCATCCTCAGCTGATCGATACTCTGTAAAGTAGGATTGGGTAACACTTGTCGGGTATCGCTGTTATCTGCGTGCTCTCTCCTGCCATTGGTATTACAATCTAACCCTTTTTCTTATACACTTATCATAACCCTTTCTTTACTAACAGTTAATTGTTCCTTTGGCATACTTATATATTAATCTATGTTTGATCATAATCTATACGTTTTCCTTCTGTTCTCTCTCTCTCTCCCTCTTTCTCTGTTGCCTCTCCATCTTATCGTTTCATATATATATATATATATATATATAAAAAAGGTAAGATTAATTTATTCCATAGAGTAAGTTAAAGCCTAACTCAATTTTAAATTAATTTATCTTTAAAACTATAATTCTTTAAAACATTCCAACTTCACGCATTATTTTTTGAGGTAAGTTTTGAAATTTTGGAAGAAATAATTCTCCACATTGTTTTATTTTTTCCGATTTTCGTCTATTATTGAACAATTCTTAGTTACTAGTCGAGTTTTTTTTTTGTTTTCAGCGCACAAAAGGTAATCACGCTCCAGCAGTCTTTCTTTATTTTTCTTTCTTTCTTTCCTTCCGTCTGTATTTCATTCATTTTTTTCTTTCGTTTTTCCTGTCTGTCGTTCATTTCTTCTTTCTTTTTTTTCTTTCTTTCTCTCTTTTTTCTGTCACCCTTCTTTCTTTTTTTTTTTTTTTTGTGTTTGCCTTTCTTTTCCCCTTTTTTTTCTACCTGCCTTGCATTCTTTCTTCTTTCTAGCTTTCTTTCTGCCTTTCCGTCTTTCTTTGTTTTATTCTTTCCTTCATTCTTTTTCTTTCTTACTACAATTTCTTCTATACCAGCACTTTTAACTAACCGCATGTTCTAACTCAGTAGCACTTAAACTAATTAGGTGTTCTAACCCTCTTATGTTTTCACTAATTATTTTCTGTAATAACCTAACATATCTAATGATCTGTTTTAACACTATGACGTTTTAATAACTTAATTTATCTGGACACTAACAATTTGTCTAACTTTATTTGCCTAATTATTAGCATTTTTACTAACGACATTTTTTGTTAACCCTTTCAGCTGACCATATTTTTATTCTCTAACCGACGAATACTCAGACTAAGCATGTTTTCTATTAACCAACACTTTAACTATTACATTTTCTAATCTACTAACATTTTAACTAACCACATTTTCTAACTCCATTAAAAAGAACTAATCCCAACTTACCAGTGTGTGTCTTGATGACACACAAGGCCCAGCTGGCCTTACATCTTTTTAATCAGGCCACATCAGACACTGTTTGTCTATCAGACAGTTTGTCTGTGTGACGGTCCCCAGCCCGTGTAAACTGAGAGGGAAAAGATGAACTATGTCACAACTGCATCTTTCAAAATCTCGATACACAGAATCCTGTTGAAATGTCTGTGAATAATATCTTTAATAAGTTGCGAGCAGTCACTTGCTAATGATTGAAAAAAAAAAATATTGACAACAACGACAATTACAACAACAACCGTCACCAACAAACAACAACAACAACAACAACAACAGTCACCAACAAAAAACAACAAACAACAACAACACAACAACAAACAAAAACAACAAAACGAACGAGTACGGCGTAAACAGGCCTTTCAACCGCCTCCCGGATATTTATCTTGGCGAAAGGAAATGATGGACATCTTCCTTATGTCATAATTCAATTTCTCTATAAATCTTTGCAAGAATAAATGTAAATGGGATTCTTGTTAAAACAATTAGAGCTGTATGCGCGTTTCAAATGTAGTTCTGTTTTTCAGAACACAGCGCAAACTAATATTATTTCCTTTATTTTACTTTTCAAAATTTGTGAATATTCATCTCTTCTTCAAAGACTGCTCAGATGTTTCTAATAGAGAGAGAGAGAGAGAGAGAGAGAGAAAGAGAGAGAGAGAGAGAGATTATCCCATTTTGTATCGTATAATACGTAGATAATTATTCGGAGATAATGCTAAGATCAAGAGCAAAAATAATTATTAAAAAAATGGAAAATTTGAAAACGAAAAGACAGACTCTGATCTAAAAGCTATAATTTTAAAAAAATCCAATGTAAACGAAAGATGAAGAGAGAGAGAGAAAGAGAGAGAGAGAGAGAGAGAGAGAGAGGACCTCCTACACACACACATAAAAAAACCAGAGCCTTAATTAAGAGTTTCATCCCTATACAATAATACCTCGCTTACATTTTTTGTTCATGTTTTCTTTGTTGCCCTGACGAGAAGCCAACTAGCTATCTAGCTATTGGTACAATGTACCATCTTGTTCAATTTCTGCTAAGCTTATATCAAGTTCATCATACTATTTTGTTTCTTTTTGCTGTATTTGATTAATTGCCTGTGGACAGCCGTCTGATGGTTTAAAACATTTTTTTACAAATGGATGTTGATGGTGGTGATGCTGGTGCTGAAAAACAATCATACAATCATTATTAGAAATACTAATTACAGTAGAGCTGATAGCAAGCTGAGTAATCATCACTGATCATGATATTCATAACAATAGACCTAATAATAAATTCGAACCTGTGACATTCTCATAGAGTAACAGTCGCTTAACCCTTCGACACGCCCCGCCCTCCCCTCTCCTCTCTTAGCAGTAGCGAGTGTGAGCCCTCGGCCAGTAGTTCCTGGTCTGTGATGTCATACTGGCCTTAGTACTTTTGATTTGTCGTTGGGCTGTCTCTCCGTTTGTCAGCCTGTCCGAAGTGGACGTTTCTGTTGACAACGATAATCATCCTTTCGGCTCCATTAGTTTGAAAAAAAAAAAAAAGATAATAATAATAAAAAAGTAAAAAAATCGACTACCCCTCGGCATACAGTTTCGACGGCGATGATATGCACCATCATGGTCCAGGATAGAAATAGATTATAATACTAATCATTTCAGATTTGTGTCAATGTTACACAAACATACAAATGCAGCTGGCTTATCTGATTGAAGGATTGTTGAATCGTCTAACAAAATTGTCATGCTTTCGGCTTTACGTGGTTTAAAAAAAAAAAAAACAAAGAAAAAAAACAACAAAAAAAAAAACAAAAACAAAAACAAAAACAAAAACGAAACAAAAAACACTCAAACAAACTAACAGTCGAAGTACAGTAAGTCTTCATCTACCATTAAGGGCCTGGAGAGCGATGTGCTTGTACTTTTGTAATGATTTCACACGGTTTCCGTCATCCGCAGTAAAACAAAGAAAAAAATGTGCACAAGTTTTCATATGAATAAGCTGGCGGTTATTACCTTCTATTCGGGCCCAGACGGGAAACTGAAAGTTAGAGATTAGCTCTGTTGTAATTTCTCTCATTCTCTTGCATTAAAGCGATATTTTGTTGCTAGTTAGAAAAATTTCAGGCTATTTGCCTGAATGTCAATAAAAAACAAAAGCAAAACAAAACCAAAGTGAAAGAAAGAAAATAAAATCTGAGCAAGACAAAATGAAAATGAGAATCAGGTGACAGTTGGATTTTAGATCAAAGTTAGAATCCCTAGGGATCACGGCATTTTGTCCTTAATAAGACAATTTGCACACATTTCCTGATTTGACCCAGCATTAACAAAAAGTTACATGGGCTCGACTACAGAAGAAAAAGAATACATGTATTGTAGTTATTGTTCGATTGGTAGGGAGGGACTTGAACGCCCAACAGGTAACAATTTTTATTTTTTATTCCTCCCAGAAATAGTAATAGAAGTAAGACTAGAGGTTTTCTAAGTCTCTGCTATGTTCTCTAAGCGCTGTTATACTCCCCCATTATTGTGATGATTATTCTGGGCTGACTTGACAGCGCTTATTTTTCTTAGCTCCGCCCAGAAGGAAAACTACCAATCGACATGCAGTGTTGAATGGAATGGAGAGATATCTCTGACAACAGTTCGAGATGGCAATGGAGAGAGTATTCTTAATATGATATCATTATTTGAGATTGTAACAAAACAAACAAAGCACATTTGTAAATGGCATTTCGTGTGAAGAAAAGCTTATTACACTTATTATGAGGGCTGTTCATTTTTACCATTTATTTATTTTATCCATCAGTTAATCACCTTTCAATGTCGCCTGATTTAACACTCTGATATGGCTCTCTATCAGCAGTGGTGATATGTATGAATTTTATTTATTCTGAATTACTTACTTACCGTATCTTTATTTTTCCCTTTTTCCCCCTGTCATTAAGTCTTCCTATTTTCCTCATTTTCCTCTTTCTCTCTCGCTCTTTCTTTCTTTCTTTCTCTCGCTCTCTCTGTCTTTAAAAATGTTCATTCATCAACCAATTCAAATTTATTTTTGTTCGTGTTACATCAAAAGTTCTCGTTCTACTTATAAATTATGAGTTCTGTACTGCAGTCCTTGATATTTCTCTCTCTCTCTCTCTCTCTCTCTCTCTCTCTCTCTCTCTCTCTATATATATATATATATATATATATATATTTATATATTAAAGGCAATGGAAAATGGCAGAGATACCGTTGATCTCGTTGATTTGTTACTCTGCGGGGCAACGTTTTTACCATAGGTCTCAATTATTCCTATTCCATCCACAAAACAGCCGAATAGAAAGGATCGTGACACAGGCAGTTTTCTTCAAAGGAGATAATATTATATTTTTTGTTGGTGGTGACCACGATCATGATCTAGAATGACAGAAACTGCCTCACCTACACACAGGCGACGTCCGAGATAATGTAGGCGATATCTAAGAAGGCTAGACTTCAAGGCATCTGTCCATGAAATCAGATACTGAAGAACCACAAGACAGAAAAATTCAGTTTTTGTTATCTCCGTGACAGGGTCTGAACTCTCGACATTCTCACCGAGAGGCAGAGTCTAATATTGCAGCCAAAGAGAGCTACCGCCTTTTTCTGCTTCCCCTGTCCCTTTCCATCCAAAATGGCTAGATTTGACAAGGATAGTTGGCGTTATTGAAGCTTTGTCCTGGTATTTAACTATTTAACACATTTGCAAAATTGACTTTTGCATATTATAATCTAGCATTATTACCCAAGACACCGGTAAGTGTATTAATAAAATACATTTGAACCGCGTCACGATGAAATCAGGCTCTCGTCAAATTTTGAACATATGCAGTTATTGGTATCACTGTGAAGATTGTTCGTTCCCCTCTCTGTATGTGAAAAAAAAAAAAATTATTCTATCTTGGTATTTAAAGTCGATGGGGGGTGGCCTGTTGCTGCAGTAGAATTTATGGAGAAAATGGCCGATCCCTTTCGTAAATCCTTATTAATCCTTGTCAGGCCATGCCATCAAATTACAATTTTTGGGATTTTACTCGATCTATTTCAATAAACTGGAAATAAACTGAATTCTGAAATGCATTTTTAGATGGATACATAAGGGTTTGGTAAAGAAAAAAAAAAAAAGCCTAAAAATTCATTCACTGTTGAAAAACACGTGATTTCTGAGGTTGGATCAGTTTGACGAGCGCCTGATTTCATCGTGTCGTGTCTCATTTATTGCTTATGATTCAATTTCATCCTCTGTGAAAGTCACCCAAACAAACAAACACAAATGCTTTAAGTTTCCGTGTGAATGAGCTGAAGGTCATGGTTTTTATAAGCTTTTCAACCTCCTGTAGTGGTGGTTATCTCAGCTGTCCACAACCCTGGTCAAAATCACCGTGTGGTTGTGTTTTTACTGTATAAGCTGATGCATTTGCTACCAATAGTTATCTTCCTTTCATCCCCTCCCACCAGTTCACAGGCCGCACCCACTGAGGAAATTACAAGTCTCCCTGCAGCGTGGATTGCATCAAAGTCTATCATTATGATTTGTGAAAGACATTTATCGTTAGAAATCAAGAAGAAGAAGAAGAAGAAGAAGAAGAAGAAGAACAGCAACAACAACAACAACAACAACAACAACAACAACAACAACAACAACAATTTAAAAAATAAATAAATAAAACATAGGTAAGTTTTCATGTAAACGAGGGAACTAGTTGACTACAACAACAGTTATTCTCTTTAACTCCGAGCACTGGCAACAAATGTTCAGTATTGAACTGACTGCGTACCTGGCTATCACTGCCATCCAAAACAACGATAAATAATGAAAAACATAATAATAACACACTATTTCAGTGCAGCACACACTACAACTGTAAATTATTATGAGAAAATTAAAACCAGTGATGATAATTACAATATAACTGTCTGACCGGTAGCTAATAAAACAATTCAAGAAAAACAAATAACACAGAAATCTATAAAGAACTTGATGGTGATGGTTAAATCTGCCAAATTTTCAAGCCGGTTTGGCTCTTCGTCAGGGCAATAATGAAAACATAAAATGTAAATAGGGTATTATAAGGGTAATCATAATAATAATATTTGTGTAAATAAAGCGAGTAAATGAAATAAATAAACCGGTGCAACATGCTATAATAGCACTTCCTTGTGTACATTCACTGTTGACTTTGGCGACTAAAGACAATAGTCAAGCCGATTTCTCTCTCTCTCTCTGTGTCTCTCTTTCTCTCTCTGTGTCTCTCTTTCTCTCTCTCTTTGTCTCTCTCTCTGTCTCTCTCTCTATCTCTCTCCTTCTGTCTCTCTCTGTCTCTCTCTGTCTCTCTCTTTCTCTCTCTCTCTCTCTCTCTATCTATCTATCTATCTATCTATCTGTCTGTCTGTCTGTCTGTCTGTCTGTCTGTCT